>JANHGO010007828.1:0-51138 GCA_024606505.1 Aquila spilogaster | reverse complement strand
GGTGTGGGGGGGTGGAAGACAGCATTAATGCTTCGTACAGGTTGTTACAAATCCATATGTGAGAAAGAGGAGAAAGAAAGAAACAAGATCTGACATGGCATATAAAAGCTGTTTCAGAGAAATCTAATGTCTTTGCTCACCATTGCTTTTTGATACATACTAGGTAGCATTCCTACCCACAGCAGGGGGTTTGGAACTAGATGATCTTAAAGGTCCCTTCCAACCCAAAGCCATTCTAGGGTCATGGATTTACAGTATTTCCTGAATGATACTTCATTTTGGTAACACAAATGTTTGACGTAGAGAAATACTCTTTTGTCCATGAAGATACCAACACACTCCCAGTTTGTTTTGAATCCTTGCCGAAACACAGCTATCCCCATAGGCTCAGCAGGAAGGATGAGCAGACTGAGAACTTTCATACAGCTTCCATGGTGTGAAAATACATCACATATGTTTTCTTTTATTTTTAATGATCATCTCTCAGCTGTTTCTCATAGCAGTCAAAAAAAGTGCACTACATTCCTATGTAGTGGTGTGGACTGGGCAGGAGTGGTGAAGGTACAGCTCTCCCAGGCCTGCGTGGTGTTTTCATTTCCCTACTTCCACTTGGTACTTATGTACCTCAGAGGAACATTGGCACTTTTCCACAGTGAGGAGTGTTCACCAAACCAAGGTGCTACATTACAGCACATCCCCTGAAGGTAGAATAAATCTGTTTAAAATGATGAGGCTTTACTGTCAATTGAACTGTGTAAACATTTGGCAACTTTCTCTTATTTAGCAACAAAAATCCATTTTTAGCACCTAACCCCCTTTCAGTTATGTTTTTACTCCTTACGTTAAACCCCTCTGAAGTATTTTTCCATCTCCGGGCCTGTAAGGAAAGCAATCTGTGCTGTTCCGCAGAGCTGTGGCAGCAGAGCCCTCTCGTGGGGACACCAGGCTCAATGCCAGGAGGAGGTGGATTTGTGCCCTGAAAGCTACAGGGCACGATGGCACTTTCTTCTTACCCTCCCTGCCTTAACCAGGCCATTGTGTTACTTAACCTGCTGCTTAGTGATTTGGGACTTTCTGTCCACGTTCTTTAATAAGCATATAAAGCTTCTCTTACTTAGCTTTTGATGTGTAACTTTATCCAAGTTTTACTCTTTAGATAGAACATGACTGTAAAGATACCAAAACAAAAATATTCCATGTATGTCATAATTTTTCCTGTGTTAAGGACCAATTATCTGTTGCATGCTTCTAAAACTGTTGCTAGATGGCTAGACCTTTCTTCAACTTTTCCAAACTAGAAACAGAAATAGATGTTTTTCCTATCGTTTATCTTTCACGGCAGTTAAATTAAACCTAGAAGAAAGCAAGAATATTCTCTCTTCCTTCTATTGCTTTCTTGCTCAACTTTATCTGATTATTTCAAGAAGCAGCAGCCGCTCAAGCCAGTAAAAGACAAGTTAGCACAACTATTTCTCAGCTACTGAACATTTGAATGTGGTGTTCATCTTTCATCTCCTCGGTGATAGAGAAGGAGAGATACTGTCTGTCTGCATGCAAGGAATCTCTTGTGATACTGAAGAATAAATACTTCAGGGCAGATAGTATCATCATAATACACTGAGAAGGACCTGGCAATGTATAGTTTACCTTATGTTTAGTGGGCCTGAAACATTAAAAAATCTGTGCATTAATTAGTTCAGAAATTCTTCATTGTTTTGATAAATTTTTGGTCCTAATGTCCTCATAGATCATTCAGATCTTGACAGGACATTGCGCACCCCTTGGAGCTCTGGGATTTTGCAGCACATCCAGCTGCGGGAGCTCCCTTTGGAAGGTTGTTTGGAAAAATATTCTTTTCTGAATTGAAACAGAGTAACAATGCTGGAAGCCCACCTGCAGTATATCACAAAGAACTTTGTTATATAAAGAGCAGTAATCTAAGAAAGAGAAAAAAAGGGAAAAGGAAGCCAGAAAAGTATAGTAACAAGAAAAGTAGCAATGACATTCTAAACTTAGGTGTCTTTGTGTTAATATATTTAATTCCTCTCCTAACAGCCACCTAATGTTGCAATAAGTGTTAGGTTCTGTACAAAATGTGATGCCAAAATCTTTTCTTTGAAGTGACACATTTGATTTATAATAAAAAGCAGCTCTTTGCTATGTGAGACCAACATGCGTGTTCAGAGTGGAAGTCATCCAAGGGAGCTAAGAATAAAGGAGGATGGCAAAAACAAAAACAAAACAAAACAAAACAAAAATTAAGCCAGTAAACCCCAAAACCTTGAAAGGAAAAGAAATAAAAATAATAATAAAAAAAAACGAAACTACCAGAAAACCAGCAAAATCCAACAAACCAGCAGATGTTACAGTAAAATGTAGACAGTTGGAAAGGCTTTACAGATAAGCAGCAACTATAGAGAAAACATACTTCACTGGAAAGTGGCAACATCTTTATGGACAGTGTATTTGTGGGTATTCTGAATACCAGAATATATGTCCCACTTCAAAAACATCCTGAAAGAAAGTTTAAGGAATTTTTACTGTCATAAAGCAATTTCTAATGTACTTGAACAAACATTTTCCAGATAGGTTCTATATGTTCTCCACTAAGTTAAGATGTTTAGATTCTTTTAAAAGTAAGCATCTTACTACCATTGAATATCAACTATAAATTTAATATGGTTGAATTGCGAGCTGCTTCCTTTAACCAAAGGCTCAGTAAATTGCAATCAATTTTTTTTTTTTTTTTTTTTTTTTTTTTTGAGAAAAAGGAGTATTTTAAATAGTAAAGCAGATTGCAACATATCTGGAAATGTAACTGTCTTCTCTGGATTATGATTCTTGATGGTCTAAATCCTTGCAGAGTCTTCAGGCTGTTTCAGGGGCAATATCCAGAAATACAGAAATACTGCCCCCTTTAGGAAATCTTCTCTAAATCTGTCACTTCATCTAAAATGAGAGTTAGCTGTTATTAGTCAGTTAGTTTGCACTGGACAGGCAGTCTCCAAAGCAGTTTTCTCCTTCCTGATATAGATAACCTCCTCTCTCAAAAGGATTTGCCAAAAAAAATTCACTGAAATACTGTCAGAAACTTTTGAATCTTCTTCTCATTTTTTTTTCATTTAACTTTTTAGCTCTTCTCATGGCAATTGTTCCCAAGTACTACCCAGATGAGTGGCTTTTTTTTTTTTTTTTTTCCAGATCAAACCTTCTTCAGTTGGCATGTAAGGGAAGAGTCAACACTTTAATCTAGGAAAGAAGATATTTCTATCAGTAGAGTTGCCATAAATACATTAAAAAACATGGAATGAAGGGATAGTATATATGTCATTCAATATGATTCTAAATGAAATTCAATTATTTTGGCAAGTTTATAAATACATATTTAAGAAAAACAATTTCAGCGAAAATGGTGAAATTATGTGTTCAGAATGATGAAAACAAATGTCAAAATGTTGATGCTCTAAAATTTTACTTAGAAAATCGTTATCCAGAAAAAGTCACCATACAAACCCCATTAGAAATATGTTCATCGTGTCACAAAATGTTACATTTGTTAATTATCCTTTCTTACTACTGTAGCAGACCTTTAAATTAACAGCTATTGCAAACTATAGGCAAGCAGTGGGTGCCTGACTTAATTAACTCTGACTCTGTGTGATGTGATTTGTATTTCAGCAATGCTTGTTCAAAAATGGGCACTGCTTTTCCTATGGCATATGGCTCTGTTTCCTCCGAAGGGCTGTGATAGTGCAACTTTAGGATCCAGAATCCTTTACTGTTATTTCATGATTTCATTTCATAATGTGCTGCAGATTAGAAGATCTGTGAGAACCAGGGCAAATATGCAAAACAGAGAGCAATGCAAAACTGAAAGCATTATTATTTTCATGAAGGCTTTCTACAAATAACAAAAATATTTGTTAATAGGAATACCAGAGCAGATGTGCTGTGTGTCTAAATACATACAGACATGGACAGAACCCCAGCACGCTGAATGGAATTAAGCAAAAGTTGTATCAATGTCTAGTCAGACTACATTTTAATAGCTAATTAATATATGTATATAGATAGATATCCTAATGGTATTTCTCCTAACATATTAAATTTGAAGCGAGGCAACATATTCATCCGACAGTTAATAACCATACTTTCTATTTTGAGTTGAGTCCTTGCAATCTTCGCAAAGTACAAATGTACATATTTCCTCTGACAGAGGCTTCCAAATAAGCCTTTGGCAATATTTCTGAGCAAAGTGGGGCCACTGTAGAAATAAACTGGCCTTGTGTCTCATATCTCCATGGGGCTTATGAGACAAAATGACTTCAGCAGAGATAGTAGGTTAAAGCAAGGACAGGCAGCCTCCTCAATTAGCCTCACAGAAAATAAGCACGAATACCTCATTCAACACACGTAAGATTCAGTAGTTTTAAAAAAGAGCATAGGTCAAGAAGAATAAAATTATTCAGCTTTGCAACAACATGTTCTTTAATTCTTACCTGGAAGAGGAGTCCTGCACACATCTACTGTGACTCAGCTTTACATTGAGTTTACTTTGCAGATGTCATTTAAAAAAAAAATCTCATTTGATGTAATCTTAAAATTTGAAGGTAGTCTGACTTTGAAAATGGTTATTTCACTAAAAAAATACTTGATCTTCTTTTGGTCAGTATATATTAGTAAGTGTTAGAGGGTTTTTTGCTTCTTTGTTTGAAGCATTGGATCATAGTTAACTTGCTTGCATAATAATTAATAGGTGGCCTGTTAATCAGTTCTTTTTAGAACCTTCTTTCAGGCATAGATACTCTAGGAATTGAAATGTATTCCTTTTTTTTTCCCTATTGCTCCCTAATCAAATAGCTATTGTTTTCTACCACACCACTTGTTAGCAACAGTATGGATTTCTTCCCCACCTCATGCAAGCAGCTATAATGAACAGTTACTTTTGGAAATCCTTTCATAATTTACCTAATAAATTGTTCCACTGCTTCCCAGCTTCAAATTTCCCAGTTACAAATTCCATTATATGTAGATAACATTCATATTATAAACAGACGAGTTTTCATAGCTACACATCTTGCTGATAATCCTTCTATCTCGTGTGTCATCTACCACAGTATCACTGTGCATCACTGTTGGAAATTAAATTCTGAGAATAGAAACATCTTGTATTTCTTGGCTTTTCTCCCTTATTTTCATGAGGAAACAGTACCCCCAAGAGCTCTTGTATAGGGAGGGGTGGTTTAAGATGATTAAGTCAATTAGCTATTCACTGATAATCTCTAAATGTAAAAAAGTCTTCACATAATTGCTTCTAGAGATGTTGGTTTGAATGGCAGATGAAACACAGTGTATTTTGTTTTCCTTATTTTATGCTCAATAATAGAAAGTTTGCTAAATGACAGTTCTTCTAATATTTCCCATATGGAGACCTCTGCTGAAGAGAACAGCTTTGCTGGCATTTTGGAGGGCTGAGGGACGTACTGTTTGCCAGGGCTGCATCTTTGCTGCTTTTCTTTGCAAGATTCCTTATTGCTGGGCTGGTTTTGTCATTTGCCAGTTGACATCAGGATGGCTGGCGGCAGTCCAGGAGACAGCAGGAAGCAATGTTTGTTTGTTTGTTGGTTTGTGGTTGAGCAGAGAAGAATGATGGTGTGAAGAGAGAAGAACAAAGAGAATAAACAAGGAACAGCTTAAGCTACAGCGTAATCATAAAAATACATACTGCAAAGCTATTAGCCATTCTTTCTTAAAATACATGAAATACACATAAAAATAATTATGAATAGCCTCAAAATTGCATAGTTAGATCTTTATAATAACCTGAAGTTATGACCTGGTGAACTGTCACAGTTTTTTATAAATAATATGCAAACGTTTGTGGACAGCACCACAACTGCTGAAAAATTGAGGAATCGTCCTTACAGCATTTAACAAATTCATCATCCTCAAGGGTGGATTTTTTTAAAGCAGAATTTGGAAATCAAGAAATGATAGTTTGTCACTGGGCCTTTACATTCAGAGAGAGCATGGACTGGGGGGGGGGGTGTGGCTAAGACCAAGAAAACAGAAGATTATGCCACTTGAAAAAAAATCCAAATTCATTTTCAGTGAAGAATTGATTTTGATATATTAATGAATACTTGACATCAACACCTAAATTTGTTTCCCTAGCGGAAACAAACCTCTGGTTCCACAAACATTGGCTGGTTGTCCTCAAAAGATCACTTCAAATGAATATAAATACATGAACAGAAAAAAAAATGTATATATATAAATTCCTATCAGTGACCTCCAAACCAATGGCAGCCATTTCAATTTAAAATGAGAATAGCAGCATCTGTCTTACACGGCAGTTAGCCTGTAAAGCAGTGAAAAATTAAAATTCATAAAATCAGGAGGAGGAGCTCCTTGTTTTTGCAGAGAGACTCTCCCCGTCCTTTTAAACTATAGGCTCTTTCCAGCCAGGTCCTAGACCACTGAGAGCTTCAGAGGTCAAAACAACTGCTTGGAGCTCTACCAGGACACTAGACAGAGACTACAAATCGATAGATAAGTATAAAAGGCTTCAGATGCAAGATCTTTGCCAAAGCAGTAAAGCAGTAAACTAGATGATATTGTTTAGACCAAGCCTGCAGCCAGCCAGACGTGGTTATTTCTGAGTTACACAGATCAGCATGAATGAAGATAAACATGAGACAGAGAAAGTACCGTAAAACACACATACAATAAATGAGTCGTAGTATTCTCATATGCTTTCGGATTCTCAGGAGTAGGACCATGCTCTCAGTCCTGGAAGCATCCCTGGAATTAAGTTTACTCTCCAATGTATAGCTATATTCTATGCATGAAAGATTTCTGTGATGTAGAGCTTCATTCTGTGCATGGGAATAATTCTAATTTCTCCATTAAATTTTTCCTGGCCAGTTGCAAAAGGCATTACTTTTTCTCCCTTTTTCTGTGTGACAGTAAACTTGCCAAAGAATATGCTAAGGAAGAAAAGGAGTTAATGGTTGGGTTTTTAACTGGGGTGGAGTGAATCTTATGAAATACAGGAGAAAGGTGACCTCTGCTCAGAAGACTGCCTGCTCATTAACAGATGGCTGTAGTTTAATGATTCTGCTATGGTGCAAAGAACAAATCAAATTAGATGTTGTGTGAAGCTGTCGTTGCACTGTGTATTTATCTGTATAGTTCCAGCTTCAAGCACATTGCTCCTTTCATAGCAGTCCCTCAGATTACTGTATCTCATCCTTTCCACATCAAAGTGCTGTCAGCACTTCTATCATATAAAAAGGATGCAGAGATAATGTTACAATGCATTCTCTTCAAACAGCATTGACTTGTATGCTTGCAACATTTTTTTTAGTTTTAGTAAAAGAAGATGCATTAAAATGAGTAGCATCCTAAAACTTAACAAAACCATAAATATTTACCTAAAATTGAAGAAAAAAGCACTTCTGCAGGTATGGTGGGGATTTCAGAAAGTCAAATCTTCTCAAGTGCTATCTCAGTTATATTTCGGTCAACGAATAAGAAACATTGTGAGGATGAAAAATGTCCGTTCTTTAAAAAGCACAGAAGGCTCTTCTTATTTACAAGCTGAAACACTACAACACCTTAAAAAATCTTCAATGAAATATAAAGTAATTCAGTTCCCACTCCTCCCATCAGAAGCATAGTCTCACCTAGTCACTAGCACATAGAGAAATGGGCTTGATCTGATGATATTACTGCTTTGTGACAAAGTAAAATACAATTAAATGAATGCAGGATGAAAAGGATTGAAAGGCAGCAGAAAGAACTTTGTAGGACTGGCTTGAACTTTGTAGGGCTTTCTTTAAATTTGCTCTGCCAAGAAATGTTCTTCCTTCCTGGATACTCGTTTAGCAGCTATGCGTACATAATCTGTCAATGTTTCACATTGTGTTTATTGGTCAAGTTGGTCACTTGCCATCATCTGTATGTCACAAAAGGGATAAGGTTTGGCCAGAAGATGGCAACCACATTTTTTGTTCACAAAGAAATTATAGAAAATTTCAAAGATTTCAGATATTTTTACAAAAGAACATATAGCAACAAATCAAGAAATATAAAAATTTTCCATTTCATTTTCAAGGTTGTATTACAATTTTTTCAAAGAGTTTTTTCAAATAAAAAAGCCCAAAGCATTACTGTGAAGAAGATAAGCACATTTGTATGAAAACAAAGTTCAAAGAGAGAGAGAAAAATTGATATTTGGGTAACTCCTTTTTTTTTAACTCTGAAAAAAACCTGAATATATGAGGATAAAAGTTTAGGTCTATATATAGTATGCCTGTCAGATCCATCTCTATCTAAATACTGTTCACTTTTATCTC
This sequence comes from Aquila spilogaster, assembly GCA_024606505.1. Lineage (NCBI taxonomy): Eukaryota > Metazoa > Chordata > Aves > Accipitriformes > Accipitridae > Aquila > Aquila spilogaster. The sequence continues at coordinate 42,778 of JANHGO010007828.1, read as the reverse complement.
AGAATTATGGAAGATTTGTTCTCAAAATTATTTCTTCCTTCCTCGGTTGCCTTTCATTCTCCTGTCTTATTACCATATGACTGTCAGTAATGTGTCTGGATCCTGAACGCAAAGAGAACACTCAGACAATAATGTGTCATCTTACACACAGGTCACAGACTGATCTCAACTAAATCAGCATAAATCTGGAGAAACTTAGCTGAGATCAATGGGCTTACCCAGGCCTGAAATCAATTATTAACCTGGTGTAAGTGCAATGGAGACCAGCTCGTGTTGGGCTCTGCCATTGACATGCAAATAGCAGCCTCAGGAATCTCCTTGTGCTGGGCAGTCATGGTGTCAGGTGTGAGTGGTTGTCCTGGGCAGTGCTGGGCCGCATGTGGCTGCACAGGTGGGAGCTGGCAGGGAGGCTGTCAGCGTGGGCATACGGCCTGCGAGAGTGGAACCAACTGGGACTGGTTGGTGCTCTACTAGTGAGTTTCCCCTCCAGTAGCTGAAGTAAGTAAATATGAAGAGCAGAAATATTTCTAATAGGTAGCTGATTCTGAAAGCAAAGAATGACGTTGTATTTAACAACCCAACTATTCTTCCATACCATTTTGCTCAGTTTTTATTAGAATTACTTAGAGATGTTTATTTTTCTCCTCTTGTGCTACAATTGGGAAATCTCTGAAAAAAATAAGTAAATGCATAAAACCTTGATAAACTCATTTTTCTATGAAGAGCTGAGAATAAAGGCTTATTCAGATGGGATCAACAATAAATATTAAGAATTTGTTTATTTTTCAGAAGTTTACTTCTTTTTATTTTTTTTCCTGCGTCTTCAAAGTACCAACTCAGCTTTGCAGTATATTGGAAGTAACTTGGCTCATTCTTTGAAATTGGGCAAATTCCATCCTTTTTTTTTTTAAATTGCATTAGCTGTGTTTTTTGGGGGGGAAAAAATATCTCAAACTGGACAACTTTCCTTTTCCTGTTTTAACTCCCTACTGCAAATTCTGTATGACATTACAGGCTGTTATGCTGCCTGCCATATCTTCATGCTGCTGCTAAAAGGCAGTGCTCATTTTCTTCATCTGTGACAACTTGAATGTATCTATTACACATGTTCTGCCTACTAGTTATGTAAAATCTCTAATCCTAAACACTAAAGAGAAAGCTGCCATTTCCTTTATCAGCTCTTTATTAAGCTCCTCGGGTTAATAGATTTAAAGTATAAAGATAACAAATTAAAGCCAATGTTTCAGGGAGATTCAGTTCTGGTGAGAATTTTGTATCTTTGCTGAATACCTCATAGCTGACAAGAATCAAGATAACAAATGATTGCCTTTGCTATAACCCAAATTCCCTGAAATATCCAGAGGAATCACTGGGCAGTGGCTGAAGAGGGATTAGCCCCTGTACCTGTCATAAGCCTCAGATGTAAGAAGGAAGATCGTTACCCCAGCCTCTGAAGAATGGCTGGTGCTCGTAGATCAAAACAGTGGAAATTTCTTCACATCAGTATTACAGACTGAAACTACATGAATCCATGAAACATACTGAGGGCACTGAAGGTAGATAGAAATCATTATGTTTCTAGTGTTGGGGTACAAAAGGCTGCATCACAGCCATGCCCATAGGGGTTGTTGCTACTCTGTGGGCCATATGCTTTCAAGTTCTCAGGAATTAATAAAGTTTTGACTCTGCTCCCCCTCAGTCTCCCACACAGGTCAGCCAAATCATGGAGCATGCTGCCCTGGCATGCTCTCTCACAGTGGTGATGCTTTGAAAATCAAATCTAAAGACATCTTTTTCTAACAGGGATCACATAATAACTAACAACTCACATCAAGGCAGACGTTGCATAGCAGCTTTGAGATACAAATATCCTAGCAGATTTCGCAAATCAGTACACAATGAGTGAAAAATATCCGAAAACTCTGGAGTGCACCCTTCCCAAAATAGCATTAAGCTGTGACTAGTGAGCTAATCAGACTGCATTGGAGGCAAACAAGTGGAATTCCAGTATTACGTACAGGCAGACAATAAATAATTTTAGGGGGATTTTGACTAATCGCCTTTCCACAGAACATTATGCCATCACCTAGCAGATCTACAGCATTTATTTTGTCTTGCTAGGCACAAATCTGAGATTTGCCTGATGCATGTCAGTCAAACTTCTCAGATTATTGTTCATTATCCTTTCCAGCTGTCAGTTTTGACTGTACAGAAAATTATTGAAACATTCCTATTTTGGATTTCCAACATAGAGCCTTTGACTTCTAGTCCAGACTTGACCAGCTTTATCAAAGATCTAATGAGCCAGATTTAAGTGGTAGGCAGATAAGCTATTTGTCCAAGGGCTCTTGTAGTGGCTATAATAAAATAAAGATTGCATTTAGGGCCTTATCCCTCCCAGTTGGTCAGTCACCTCACTTTCTGAAGATATGCATGAGGAATGGGGACAGGACCCCTTCACGGAGCAATGTCTTTTACTCAAGCAAAATTACTTAGCAAATTATATAGTGCAGGTGTGTCAGTGCAGAAGGGTATTGTTGTTGCCAAATTCTGCACTTGTACAGACAAATAAAAACTGTAATAGACTATAGATAATTTACTTTCCTGTTACTACAGTGATTAGTCTTAGAAAGTACTATAATAAACATGATAAATAATAATTATTGACTGTAAAAAGAAATAAATGAACAATCTAGTTCCCTTGAAATGTCAAGCAGTCCTGACTGGAACAGGAAGTATCTACTGAGAGCAGTGACAAAGCTGGAGGGTGCCTGCTTTACAGAAATAAAGCCAGTGAATTAAATAACATCCAACACTAATAGGACTAGTTTGCTTTGCTTTAGTCATTTGCCATGAGAAATCACCGTAAAAAAAAAAGCTTTCACCAGATTTTTTTAATCTGGGGTATGCTCACTGCTTTAAAAGCGTGAATGTATAAAAGCAGTGAGTTATTGTAGACTCTTTAATGTTGACCTTCTTTTGATAACTTTAGCTTTGGCATAGCCCCTGCTTTTGAATGAGAGTACTTAATTTGTAGCACTGGCTTAAATTCACTGTCTGGATAGCGAGCTTCAGCAGGTTTAGTGCCCCTCTATTTTAGACACTAGTGTTTGTATGGTTTTTTCTTCCCCAAAGAAGTAAATTATTTATACAGCACCAACCTTTTTTAACCTGGCTTCTGACAGGCTGGGATTTTTCCAATCTCAGTTGAAACTGTCTAAATAATTTATCAAGTATTCTTTCAAAGTACAATGAATTCTGAAACCTAAGAAATGTTAAATGAGGTTCTTTGCCCTTCCAATATGAGTGGTTTACTGAGGTTAAACTAGTGTTTTCTTTGAACTTTCCCCAGTCCCTGTTTTCTTCCACTGTACAGACTTTTTTTTCCCTCTCCTACTGTCTATCTGTGCATTTTCATGATATTTTCCATTTATGAAAATTTTGTCTGCATTTCCGTACCTCTTGCTAACTCTTCCCTTCCTAATGTCCTACTACACCTTTTAATTTTAAATGCAATAGGACAGTTTTCCCTTTAGACAGTCCTCCAGGTACAAGAACAATTGATTTCTGCATCCCAGAGTGTACAGGCAGTAGCAGTCTACCCAATATCCTTGGTGCTGGGTTTTCCAGTCCTGCCTCAAATTCAACTGAAATTTCTCCCATCCTCCATGAAGAAAACAGTGATTAATAGACTTGAGATCTTCTGTACAGAGCATGAGGAAGTTTGCACAGAACCTCAATCAGCAAACAGTGTGCAATCTGTCAAGGAAGTATTTCCAAGTCAGTTATTTTACATCCCCTCCATTTCTTTCTGGTTAGAATTAACTCAAAGGTAGATTTTGATATAAAACTTGGATAACTGCATCTCAGAGGACAAGTTTAACAAGTTTATAAAAGCTGAGACAAAAACAGAACACAAAATGACTGGAATTATATACAGGAAAAATAAAGAACAAATCCCACATGATTTGAACTATTCCACATTTTCCAGCAGCTATTTTAATCCTTTTTAAATTTTACCAAATGTTTCAAGTGACTTTATTTATCTCTCTCAATTCATCCAGTTCCACTCATAAGAACTTCCAGTTTTCTTTTCAGAGGAAAACAATACCGAAGTAGAAATGCATAAAAATTTTTTAAGTAGGCTCAAAAATAGAGGATTGTATCCTTTTAAAATTAATGATATTATGAATTATGCTTCAAGATGTCCGAACTAGCATCACAGTGGATAACAGCATCAGAAGTATAGGAAAGCAGCTGAGTTTCTCCTAACTGAGCTGCACTGTAACTGTTTAAACCAAGCACTACTCCTTCAGGTAGGCTATTTACTTTTAGAATTTTAAAGCAAGTCATTTTAAGAGGAAATAACCACAGGTACCGAAATACAACAAGATCTAGTGGATAACCAATACTGAGTCACAAAAACTGATTTAGCAAAGTTGACCTATATGACTCTCCATATCAGAGAACATGTAGTGTCCAGGCATAATCTTGTAGGAAAGAATAAGAAAAAGCAGTAGGTATAACAGTAATGCAGTAATATGAAATTAAATAACTCCTATTTTCTTCTTTTATCTCCTTCATTCTGTTATGATACTACATAATATTTTGCAGAGGTCATTGCAAGGCAATTTCTTTCCCCCTCTCCATCTTAAGTTTCTGCTTTTGTCTTAGTCACCATGAATAACTTACATAAACAGCATAAATTGAGGAAATGCTTATACAATAATTTCCTGCCACTTTCTGCAGTTCTAGGTCCACAAACTGTGGGCCCCACTGTGTGGGGCTCCACAGTCTTAAGTCTTTAGCTACAGCCTGAATGATGTTCAGGTCATTTGCAGAGTATCTAGAACCCACAAAATACTTATCTCTAACTGGTATGCTAAGTGGTGCTCCCCTAGGACTGCACTTAACTGATGCCATGCCTAATATGCCTACTGGAGGAGGTGATTTCTCCTCAGGAGTACAATTCCTCCATGGCCTGGTAGACAATTATTAGATGTATCACATGGTTCCATAATCACAAAAGCTTTGTGCTGTCCAAGATGATCTGAAGCTGGAAAATACAAAGGTTAATTCTAGAATACACTGTTAAAGATGTGTTACTGGATATTGTCAGCCATCCAGAGACAACTGAAAGGTGCAGACAAAGAAAGGCAGCAGTTGATACTGCTTTCAAAATGTCTTCATGTACTACATTTCTGTCTGTACAGAGCTCCAAGAGCCCACTTCCTCTTTACTTTAATGTTTGGAACACGTTTGCTAGTAAATGAAAGTAGAGTTGGCCAGGTTAGCGTTAGTTTTTGTGGATGCAGAAGGACGATGGTTGTGCTAAAGGAGCTTGGCATGGCTTGGTGTTCTTTGCTCCTATAGGAAATCCCCGTATTTTCTTATCTTGGAAAAACACTTAGTAAATTAATAGATATGCTTACTTTCCCAAAAAGCACCACTAGCAAAATTTAAGCAAAAATTTCAACCAAATAACTGATCCTTATTGTTACTAGCTTAGAACCATTTCTTTCTATACAGCCTTCTCTCCCTTTCCCACCTATCACTTAATTCCTTATCTTCTTCCCCATCCCTTCTCTGACTTTCTGAAGTGTTGGGCATAGAGGTAGTAAATTCACCTCACAATGTTTAGGTATTTTGTAGGTACTACTCCAAAAAATTTTATTGTATTTCAGTTCAGAACCAAGCTAATCTGAATAGCCTACTCCAAAGCCCATAGAATTAAAAAGAATAATTTCTGTGATGTCACAGGACTTTTTACATCAACAGTTTTATTTGTTCCTTCTCTTCATATAACTGCCTGCACTGTTAGTCTGCTGTCCCCTCCTTCAGTGTCATCGTGCTGGTTAACTGCTTTTGCACAGACCACAGGTATCCACAGAGAGAGGCAATCTGTTGAAGTTCATGGCTGTGAAAACTATCAAGTCAATATTTTCCAGTTTATTAAATGCTCTTGCCTGTGTCAGAGTCATACTGATTTAAGTTGGATGGGTGTAGGAAGGATAAGGGTGGTAATGTCTGACACTGAGTTTTAGACATGGCAGGATTTGCTAATCTTATTGGCCATAGGCATCTTCTGAGTTCTGTGCTGCTGTTTCACAGTGGGAATATGTTATGTGCCAGAGCACATCAGGATGCTGAAGGCAGATACATTCATCTAATACGCAAAGATTATTTTAAAAACATTGGTATCTTCACAATTTTTAATTGTAATACATGATAAGAAATCTGAAATCCACAATTTACAACTTTGCCTGCCTAAATCCTTATTTATTTTGTACTAGATTTGCCTTCAAATGTATCTGCAGCTTGCACTGACCTGCGCCTGGTCTTAGACTGTGTGAAAAATAGGTCTGCTCAGTTTAGGAGCTTGTATATAAATTCAGGCTGTTTTCTTGCTTAAATGCCAGCTTTTACCAGGAATGTTCTTATTACAAGATTGAGTAATGGAAAATTAGTTACAAGTAACAGTAAAAATAAATATCATTCCATGTTCCCTTTCACCAAATCAGAAGTGTTAAAATAACCCATTTGGAAAAGTTTAGGCTCTGATCTTCAGTTAAACAGAGTATGCTCTGATTTTTACTGAGTTTTGTCGGAATGAGAACAGCGGAGTCAGATAGGAGTAAAAACATAAAGAACAAAATGAAACAAACAAAAAATCCACAACAAAAAAGGGGATGCAAACTCTAAACTAATTAGCATGTAAACTCCTTGTAATTATTCTTTGTGAATTATAATATTACAGTTCCAAAGTATTTTATCTTATGCTTTGTGAACACTGTCATTTTCTGACATACCAAATTCCTTTTCTAAAGGCTTTCTTATTCCAAGCCATATTCTAGCTCTCAGCCTGAACTAAAAAGGATTTCCTCAGTCAGAACATTGGGATATTATTTCATTATAGATAGTACAAAGGTCAGTCAAGAATAAAGTTTAGACCTTCATTCAGGGAGTAACAGTTTTTCCAGTGTAGGGCTACCATGATGCCGCTAACAATGCTTTAAAGCTGTGTGTGTAAAGGTTTCTTATGTGATATGCGAATTTGCTTTATTTAATATCTATTTGTGGGTAATTATTTTCTAAGTCTACACAATTTTAATTTCAGTCTAAGTTTGCCCTTAGCATTTGGTAGCAACACAGAATTTAATTTCAAAGAAAACTTTTCTTATTGTTAGCTATCCCTGCAAGAGTATTTTTCTTTTTACAAAAGTGTACTCTTGTCCTAAGAAATAGGAAAGCTACATTCATTAATTCCAATTTCCCAGTAGATGGTGCTCTAAGTACATTTCAGTATGTTCATAAATTTATGTCTGAATTATTTGAAGACATTACATGTTCATTAATTTACGGTTTTCACGAGTTCATCAATATTCATGATATGGAGATGTAGTGTCCTATGTAAAATTAAACAGAAAAAAGTGGTTCTACTAGACAAAAGTTTTGAAACTTGTTGGCTCAACGTTTCCCCTAGTATGCTTATGGCTGTAGTGCATCGCTTGAGTATTAATGGTTTTGGTCACATGGGATGCAGTGTGTTACAATGCTAACAGCAGGCTTTCTGACATACCGCAAGGAAAGATGGATGGAACTTTTTGAAACCTATCAGCCAGCAAAACTTGAGGCAAATTGCCTTCTGCTTGGGCCTCTTCTGCTGCTTCTTTTTTCCCTTCTGGTATGTTGCTTTTTTGTTTTTAACTTGCTTGGAGCTGATGCATGATGATGTTAAATGCTAATAATTACTGTGCTCCACTCCCATAAGGAGTACTTAATTTGAATATCTATCTAGACATTAAATATACCATGTACTGTATACAATCACACACACTCAGAGATTCACAAACTGGAATCCACAGAGATACTCTATTAGACATCTATGTATTCACATGACACTTGGCACAAATATATCTTTATATAAAATAAAGTGAAGTACTATTGAGGAATTATCATTATGTCAACAATTTCATCATTAAGTGTCCTCTGTGTACAGTTCTTTACAAAATATGTAGGACAACATTATGAATATGGAATTGCCTTGGAGAATTTCAAGTTTGCAGCATCTATGGTGTGTGATGCCATCAATGCTGTAGTTGTTTATATTTTGTATTAACTATTTAATAAAATGGCAGCAGTATTTCAATCTTTCCTCATTTAAAATGGTTGAAATACTTATTGCTGAAACACAATAGGGAGGAAAAAAAACAACAAATCCAAAACAAAAAACAACTCTTAACCAAATTTTCAATTAACAATATTTCAATTCTAAGTAAGTGAAGCTGGGCTTAAAAATCTTTTAACTGTTCCAACCTGTAGTTGACTCTGAGTGCCTTATCAGCAACAAAGCATGCTATTCAATCTATGTGGGAAATTTTTTTTTTGAACTTTTAGATTAAAGTGAGTACACAATTCAACAACAAAGTTAACTAACTTGAAGATATCCTGGGTTTACATCAGTGGCAAAACTGATGTAAACAGATTTTTTCATAAATGGCAAATTTGCAATGTGCTCTAAATTGAAAGACTGATATTTGCAGCAGAACCTTGATGCATGTGGTTATTAACTGATACTTTTATTTTCATTTGTCAATTGTGGTAAAATATTTAATGCAGTCTCTGAATATACTTTTGTCAGGTAGCAATGGCAATGACAGCTCCAACAGAAGCAGACTTGGTCACCCTGCTGTGACAGACTAGTGAATAATGTTTTCATCTTTCATGTATTGACTTTCTAACTCTTTAAAGTACAAGCACTTATAGATACAAAAGATATTGAAGCTCTGCTTAATAAGCAATTTAACAGGATTTTTGTCTTCATTAATAAATCAAAGAATATATGTATTTATACGAATGAGTGAGCTGTATGTCTGCATTTCTTTACTTGCTAAAATACCCTAATCTTCTCCCACGAGAGAATTTTTACTAGGATTGTTGCTAGTGATGTTCTGTGGACTTACACGAAAATGTTTTTTTCTGTTTGGTTGTCCTATGAAAAGCAATTTTTAATGCCATTAATTTTTAATTTAAAAAATCCTTGTTGATTAATGAACAATTCTGAGTGTATTTAAGAAAGGAGGTACCAACACTCCTTTTATTTCTTGAAATTTACCAGAAAAAAGTAAGTTGTTTGTACCTGTATATAATTATTGTATGCTCTTCACACCCTGATCCATTCCAAGGAAGGAGACACGTCCACACAACCATACTGACTTCAGTGGTTCCAGGGCACAGAGGGAGGTCACACATGAATCAAACTGCAATGCTGCTACTTGCTAGAAATCATAAATTGTGACCTGTGATTCTCCATTACTACAAATAATGAGATTTTAAAATTATTTTATTTTTTAATTTATTTTATAGTTCTAGAGCATTTTTGGCTTCAGATTTTCAAGATTTCTGGAATCACTGTGATATGTACTTATCTTTTAAATACAAAAATAAATTTGCATTTCTAATTCTCTTGGCTATACTGGCAGACCTCTTCTATGTGCTCAGCTACGTCAGCAGAAAAATGCTGTCTTTGCTTATGCGATTCAGGAATGTGGTGCAGCTATACCAGCCAAAAAATTCCTTCTGTCAGCATGTCTTGAATCCGTACTGGGGCTTCTGCCAGCCAAACTAGTCTGGCATAGCTGCACAGGCAAATAAAGACAAGCCTTCAGAGCCATGCTGTGGACCTCAGTTGCCAGAGCTCAATTTAACCTTTGAATGCCCCAATAATGATCAGCGATTCCAACATAAGCTTAAACCTAAAGTCCTGCCCTATAGCCAAAATTGAAGAGTTTTGTCCTGAGGTGTACTGAAGCTTCCCTACAAGATTTGCTTTGCACAAGTGAAACACTGGGATTGTAGAACCTACCTGGTCCTGCTCATGCCAAAGTCCAGCTGATTTCACAGCGCAATGACATGGATTTACAGCTGGCAGTCTTACAGCTTCTAATGGCTCTCACACTTTCCAATTGGATGAATGCTTTTACTCTTAACTTCTATTTCTGTCTTGTCCAGCATGGGAATAATGCATTTGGTTAACAACTGTTCTGTACCTTGACCAATGATGTGTCTACCAGGTATCATGCCTTATCTCACCTTAGGCCACATGCCAGCTCCTAGCAAAGCAGCACTGTGCTGGTGAGTATGCCTGAGTCTCTCCCTTATTGAACGGTGAGAAAGTGTAGCCAAAATACAGCAGGCAAATGAGAGCAAAAGCAATAGAGCCAAAAGGGAAAGAATTAGCCAGGAAGGGTATGGAATTGTGAAAACTCAGTCTAACATTTTCCATTCTTATTTCAAATATATATTTTTTGAAGATCTGTTTGAGGCAAAACTGAGATTTAGCTTAAAGCCTCATTCTGTCTCACTAGCTTGAATTTAAAGAACTCTCAGGATGGTATATGATTTTCTTTATGCAAAGTGAGTGAAAAGCACCACCTAAGCTGCTATGTCTAGTGAAGTCTACAGCAAAAGCATGCTCCTAGTCACTTCAGGTGGGAGAGGATGCAAAGAAGGCAACTAACAAAGAGCATAGTGTCTTTCAGTTTGGTTGGTAATTCTCAGAGCTGTGTTCTGAACAGAACAGATAGGAGAGCAATTGGAATTATCACAGCTATTGAAAAAGCCTTACTCAGACTATCTTTTGAATTAAAAGAATAATTTTCTACGTTTGCACAGCTCTTCTCCATTCTATGCATATGGTATTTTAAAACTAAGGATTAGAATAAAATATTTGTAGTTGAATTGAACTGAGCAGACAGACATTATTTTAAACTGAAGTAAAACTAATATCAAGAGTACACAGTGCTACAATCTCTGCATAAAATGAAAAAAAAAAGCAGAGTTGAGATTCTAACTCTTTTTTTTTAATCATTTTGAATGGATCCCCCTGTTTTTCAGAAGGAAAAGACAGAGCAAAGGAGAAATGCTTGAAAGTCAAAATACTACTTTACACATCTCTAATGTTTTCCATTCAAAGATCTCCAGTGCTTTACAAGCTTAAAATGATTAACTTTATGCTCAGTAAGCAGTTCTGCCCATAAAAATAGGTAGGTCTTTACAGGATTAGGGCCTCAATTTGTCCTTAGAGTGATGAGCAGTGAATATCACTTACTGCTTTAACAGACAAGCTGTATAAATAACAGATACTGCGATTTGCCCGAAGATCTGTCAAAATGAAATGTTGTATTGGATTAACCTGGAATAAAACAAGTGTTTGTATTTGCAGCATGCTACAAGTAGAAGAATGTAGAGTAGAAAAAAAAGCCCAAATACTAAGAGAAAAGAACGTAATTAGACATTTCCTTTGACTAAAAGATGAATTTTTTCAAAGCTCCTAAAATATCATCCTTTAAAATAAAATGGAAATTATTTGAAATTACCAGTTAGAATTGAAATAGTAATTCTTAGTATGTCAACATGAAATGTCAGATTTTCTTTGTGCATTGCATAACAATTTTTATGTCATAAAAATGTTCTTCAATAGCAAGCACTTTCTGGTCTCTATACTATGGAAAGTTCAGTAGGGCTTTTGAGACATCCCTTGTCATGGTAAAACTATCCCTTTGGAAGTGAGGTTCTGTGGAGGCAGCTGTGCCTGGAGGCAGGAGACTGAGCTTGGCCTTGTCATGTCCTGTGGTCTCTAATTAGCAGCTCTTGGAATGAAGACAAACTTTGTCTTCACCCATGGGGTGGTGAAAACCCACTTTGATTAGTAGAAAGACAGATTAGTTCTACAAGGACCTGCAGCCCTTCATTTTGATGGAAGAAACAGCATGCAGCTTAAAGGTACTTTTCTTTTACTATAGAACTCTAGACAGAGCCAAAAAAGAGAAGCATTTCAGAGAAATGTGACCTTCCTGTACATAAAAGGATGTGTTTAGGAAGTCTGGTAAAACTCATGACATTTGGCAAATAAATATCCCATGCACCTTTGACTAATGTGCCTCCAGTGATCAAACCATTGTACTTATGAGAGAGCACCCACACCACTGGCATTTCCCCATCACCTCATCAGAAGCACACAGGTAGCACTGACTAACTCCATGCCCTGAGTCATGACCCTGGCTTTCTGCACATGGGAGCAGCATGCCGGTCCTTAGCTGGACCTGACACATACGTGGGCTGGCATGCAAGCTGCAGCTGGCTGTGATCAGCAGCCAGGCCTCAAAACCCAAACACATGGACGTGCCAAGCCTACATGGCAGTAGAGATGGCCACTTAGGGCATGGCTTCCAGAGGATCACGTCCATTTTCCCTTTTCGAGGTGCTGTGGGACCATGTCCCCTCTCCCTGCTGGCCTGAAAAGTCCTAGCATCACGGAAAGTATATTCACAAAGTATACAAAAAAGGAAAAAAGCGATATTTTCTATAGCTGATTTTTTTTTCAGCTGTATTTTTAGCACTGCAGAAAAACTTTTGACCACATAACTTTGTGCTGCATTTAAACAAGAATAGAGAGAGTGCGTACTTCTTTTCTGAATAATTCATTCATAATAATGAGATTAATTTTGAATTGAAAAGGATAACCTGTTTTGGTATTGCAAAATCTGTGAGTAGACAGAGCAAGTGAGGATGAACTAGTTTCAGAAATTTGAAGGCCTCCAGCTTGAGTTTTTGAGAACATTTGTAAACAGATGCTTCTGGGGATTTTCAAGACAATCTGCAGGTCACCTTGCATCCATTGATTTCTTAGGAAGCAGGCACCTGATTGTTAGTGCACTTTTGAAAAGTCTCATCATGCCTCCGCTGCAGATTTGGAATCCTAAAATCTGTTCTATAGTGACAAGAAACAAGCTTCCAATTCACTAAGTGTAGTTAATACCAATGCATGCTACTATATGTTTTAATAAATTATGCTATTAGATATAAAATAAAAATAAATGTTTCAAATAAATGAATAAAAATATATAAGTAGATAAAAAAGTTTTACCGGTTGCATAATTTTAATTCTCAACTTTTGCAGTATAAGTAATACATTCACCTTGTTACTAATTTAAAAAAACAATCTCTCACCTACTAAAACTGAAAATGCACTTTACCATTTTCTAATGCAAGTCAAAGTTTCTACCATAAAGTCTGGTGTGAAATCTTCTGCTTAAATACTTACGTAAACAGTACTTAGTAAGAAATACCCAGCTGGAATAAAGGCTGTGTGCAGTTGTGAATGTACATGTCTGAATGATTACGCACACCAGTAAGAGCAAACACTTTCAGAATAACGATGAAAGGCACAAATGCAAAACAAGATTAAAAGCAGTTATTCAAATCAAGACTCCACAATTCAGATCTGTGATTCATATCACTTTGATTTACACGTCAATCCATCGTGCTTACAGTATTTCTCCCAGTGCAATTCAGCTCAAGAACTGGACACCATATTGTTGTATGGAGCTGCAAAGATACCTCTCTAATCTCCCTGATTCTATTTTACTCATTTATAAAAAGAAAATAAAAACTTTTGTCTTTTATGGATGAAGGTACTATGCAAACGCAAATGATATACAAAATGGTAATTGAAATGGTAAAGGAGCAAAGGGTTTTAATAAAATGACAATTCAAGACACATGCATGTGTCCCCGTGTGAATGTTGATTGCAACAAAGAAAGTTAAGAATGAATTTTAAGTGCCTGTAGAAAAATGAACTGAATATTAAGAATAAATTAAGAAATGCACAGGCCAAGGGACAGAATTCTCTCAAAAATGCATAAAGAAAGAACTGATATATTCCTTTATGGATTTGGGACAAAGAAGTTCTCAGTCCCTGATATCAGTGTGAAGCAGGTTAGGGAATAGGCTGTGGGGAGCACAGGCATTGTGACACTTCAAAAGCACCAAAAACTTTCAAAAGTTGAAAATGTAGTTAGCAACAGATTTGGATCTGAAGGGTGTAAAAAGAAATAGCAAGCACAGCTGGATATGAACTTTGATGTTGAATTATATGACATTTAAGAAGATGTAGGGCCTTCAGAAGTAGTTGTCATTGGAAATTCAGAGGGGTGACTCCAGGGCAAGAGGAGTGCCAAATTATTCATTCTACTTCGCAGCCCAAGGCTGCTGGCACATTGCTCTGGTAGAGGCTGATCCAGAGGAACCCGACAGAGATTACTGCATGGATGCTTCTGGGACTCACCCAACCTCAGGTGCCTAAACAAAATGAACAACAAAGATAAAGGAACACGCAACGGCTTCTCAGATGCACGGGAACCTGCTCTGAGGTATTACTGCCAACCCTTTCACAGAGCCTCCATGACAGACGGAGACTTTCGAAATCAGGTTTAAGGGTAAATGATATAGGAATGAAGTACGGAAACACATGATCAATTTTGCCAACCCTCTGTATGGGATGTGAAAAGTATCCTTTCTTGTTTTCAGGAACACTGTGCTTTGGAACTTAACTTTCTTTCAAATTTAACTCAAAATTTCAGAACATATGGCACATTATTATGTTACTAGGAGGAGAGGAAAGAACAAAGACAAGATGACTGAAGAAAAGAAGGATGTAGGCTGGCCCTTTTTGTACCGATGTGGACACTAACAACAGAAGGCTTTTAAAAGGTACTTCTGAAAAAAAAAAATGTGGTTTCTACTTCTTATGAAAATTTTTATTTCAAAAATCATATAGGAGAGTGCATGAATGGGACTGAAGAACGCAATGGGGAGAACTGGGACTTACTCACGGACACTCAAAAATGGAAGAAATGTAGTTATTTCCATCATGAGCTGTTATCTTGCTAATGGGAGAGCTGAGGAGGAAGGTACCTTACATTCTTCTCAGAGGAGAAATTCCATGGCTGAGACTGTCTACTCATGCCAGAATATGAAATGCTACTTCATGTGAGAAGAACAATTTCTCTGTGAAAAGGTAGACCTTAGAAGTAAGTACGAAACTACATCGAGCAGCCATGTATGCTGGCACCAGATGCTGGCATCTCAGCTCTCCCAGTTGGTCTGCTATGGAATTCTAATATGGAACACTGAGTAGGACAAGAGAAGGGACCATCCCTGTAGCTCCTACTGTCTCTTCAGAGACACAGACAGTAACCAGCTGTTTCAGTGTCAGAGAATATTTTTTTTGGATGGCCCAATCAGCCAAGCCAATCTCTCCTCCATGCATTTTTTCCCACCTCTTAAGAATTATCACAATTGCCACTGCTAATGAAGCGTCGCTGGTGAAGAGAACAGCTGAGAAAACATAAGTACTGAAGTTTTTACAGTACCCAGTTTAAAAAAGTTAGCTCCTTTAATTTTTTTTTTTAAACAAACCCACAAACACAACAATCTATCATTTTAATGGATTCCAGCTGAAGAAACTATACAATGCTGAGATATACTCTGCCTAAGATAAGGCTGTCTTCTCACTTTCCATCATTTTACTATCTGCTCAACTGGTTGGCAGTTGTGATGCTGACAGTTTAATCCTAATTTCTAAATCAGTGTCAACAACTATTTCTTTCTCTGGAAATGATACAGAAAGACCATAAATGATGTAGAGCACTGTGCCAAACAAGCCCTTTTCTTCTGGCACATCAAGAAAAGAGGAAAAAAAAAAAAAAAAGAGAGAAAGAAAATATCTCCACAGCCACTCCTCTGTAGGAACCAGCAAACCAAGCACAACATAAGAAATATTTTCCCAGCTAGCGAGGGTAGTTGTGACTGTCAGAAGATGTGACAAAATTACATTTGACCTATTTACCAGTTGAAGTTACAGATAGAAGTGCTTTAAAACTGAACTGTCAAAGTCAAGAAGTCATACTGGATGAATGATTCTGCACTTTTCTCGAATCAAGATAGATCACCAGTACAGGAGAGACAGAGAGTACTAACTTTAATCTGAAATCAAATTAAATTTACCTTTACTAGGGGAGGAGGAAGGATACAGAACATGTAGCAATTCTTACTTGTAAATGTAAAAATTAAAAATGTTCATCAGCACAAATGTTTAATCAGTGTACTTTTATTTGAAAAGCGGTTGTTAATGTTTCTAGGATTTGAACAGCCCCCAGGAATTCACAAACTCACTAACTCAAGCAATGATGTCTGGATCATAATTATACACAGAATGATTTGTTTTCTCTATGGCTGTACTATGATGTTGACATGAGGCCAAAAGTATGAATGAGATAGCTTAATTTATGGTGCTGCACAAAATGCAGCTTGGGAAGTAACGTCTCATCTTCTCTTTCACTTTTTGTTACAAGTGGGTATGTTCCGTAAAGGTCTACCCCAGTGGACTGAACCCCTTTCACTTTCTGTCTTTTTTTTTTTAAATTCATTTTTGAACGAGAATTCCCTGTTGTTTTTGGGGCACCGAAACAAAAAACAACTGCAGTTTCTTTCCTGAAGTAAGCTTGGAAGTATGAAGTTTTTTATTATGTTTTTTTCTTTTTTTCCCTGTTCTAATGAGATACTCAGGGACACAAATCATCAAGCTGTGAAAACACTTGTGCTGTGGCTACAGGCAATGACTATGGCAGAACCACAGCAACAGCTCTTAGCACACCCTTGCAGTTACTCTACCTGTATTACTGTCCAATAGCATGAAAAACCTTCTTAATTCAGTATGAATCTTGTGAAGCTTATTAAGAATAGATTGCTACTGAATGCTTCTGAAAAGAAATACTGTTGATTATCTACCTAGGAAGCCTTCTGTAAAATGCACCTTTGTCCCCTTCCTCAACCTCTTCCCATGTACCTTGTGCCACCCTGTGCTGAACTCTGCTACAGGAAGGTGCACGATATCCTCAGCTCCCACTGGAACCAGGGCAACCCTGTTCAATATATAGCACGTTCTCAGCATCTCACAGGATGTGGTCTCTAGGCTCCAGCTCACAAACACATGTGCTTAACTTAAGCATGTGAGTAGTCCTATTAATGCTGAAGTACTTAAAGTTAACCATGTATGTAATTGCTTGCAGGGCTGGTTCCTTAATTAGCTACACTCATCCTTTAATCCTCCCTATCTTTTAACCTCTGTACTGTTACATGACTCAATTTCTTTAATCAGATAACGAACATTAGATAAATTGTTATTTACTGTTTCTGTTTCAAGATTTCATCTAAAAAATGATGGTTTCTGCATAGAGGCTTATTATTAAACACAGTAAAGCTAAAATACAGTGAGAGAAGTTTGCAAGTTTTGAAGAACATCCTAACTTTCATTTTGATAAATAAGTGACTTTTTAGGCTTCCTGAAATCATGCATAGATTTCCTGATGGCATTTTTACTTAAGTTTAAAAGTTACACATTCTTTGTGACATAAACTTCTGATTTAAAAAAAAAAATGTATTATATAGTCAAAGCAGCAGCCAATCAAAACTGAAATTCATCAATGCAAAGATAGCAAAATGGCCAAATTGAAACAAAACCCACCACCAACAAAACATCATCAAAAAGTACAGTGAAGTTCTAGAAAAATAAAACAGCACAGGAAAGAAAAAGGAAAAGGAAAATAAAAAGAAAAATGAAGAGGAAAAGGAAAAGTTAAAAGAAAAGGAAGAGGAAAAGGAAAAAGAAGAGGAAAACAAAAAAGCACTCAGACAAAAGTAGTTTGGAAGAGGTCATTTTCCAGTTAAAGTTTTTCACTGAAAGTGTGTGTGAGCTGCAGCTGGTTACACTGACTACTTTCTACCAATCTCTCCTTACCAAGCGTAAGGCTGCTGAGAGGACAGGAAGCACTTTGCGGCAGTCTGGTTCACCAACTTCCTTACTCCCTTGACCTACTTTTTTCCCCAGTGTTTAATTTTTTCTTTCTCTTAGTTCAGCACATTAACATTCCTCTAAAATTTAATTATTCTCCCTCATGATTCCCTAGAGCCCTCTGCTTGAGCTTACTTTCTTCATTTGCTTTAATTCTAAGTAACGAGCAACTATACTATACTTTGCAGGAGTCCAACCCTCTGTAGTTTCCTTTACTCCCTCCATATGCTGCAAGCTGTCCCTTTTGGAGAGTTGCCCTGCAGCTTAACTGGGGGCCTATTCTTTCTCAGATGATTTCCCTATAAGGTTCATTGCTACAGAGAGCAGGACTACTGACAGCATACATTTTGAATCCAGCCATGAAAATTGCTTTGTGATAATCTTTACCAAATGCTGCATTACATGGTACTACATTTGCTACTGGGCTGGGGATTCTTCTCTCCATTTGTAAATCTGCTTTTATGACCATATTATTTTGAACACTTCATTTCATGCCTAGTACTGAAAAAGGAATAAAGTATCACTGTAAAGCATTAGATGCTTACCTAAAAAGGGGATGCTAGCCTATCCAATTTTCTTATGGTATTGCTCACTTAATATAGCGAATAAGCCCGAGGTCCAACAAGATTCCTTCATAATGTATACTGAACTGTATCACTTTTTTCCTCGAGTCGGTATGCCATTGAGCCAGTTGTACCCTACCCATCTTCTCATTACTATTATCAATCTTCTCTCTGCTGATCAGAATTTAATCCTGTTAAATCACTAGCCTTGCAGTACATGTCTATCACACACACGCGTACTTGCCACAGCAGATTACTGTAACTGCCTTTATTTTTGGAACATGCTCTCCAGGCTCCCCCAGGCTAATCCTTACAGCCCTGCTGCATGGCCGTGGGGACCTTGGGCAGCACAGCCCTCTGGCAGGGCAAAGCAGTCCACAGAGGGTGTGCAGATTCCCCCCGACTTGAGGGGCATAGCAAGCAGTACAGACCTGCCTTCCACTCAACCCAGCTGCTCACTGCTGAGCTTCAGCTGGGAGCAGTCAGCACCCCTGGATAGTGCAGGCTTCAATATACCCAGACGCAGTACAGTCTTCTCAATTTTACTGACATTTTTGATTATTTGCCCTAAGACAGTAATAGAGCAGTAAAGGTCTTGACTATGGGAGAAGCACTCCAAGTCATTTAGCAATTTGTAGCTGCCAATGTTTCAACTAGTTTGGATCACTAGAGGGTGCAGATTAGCCTCTTCAGTCTCAAAGTGGACGTTTGTATTGTGACATATAGACTCAGACAGCTCCTGATTTCCAATATTAAGTGCTTCAGACAGGAGGCATGAATTACTTACTTTGAGTCTGCCTGTTTCAGCTTTCCTTTTACAAGCACACACTACTGAGGTGCATTGTTACATAGAAAAAGGCATTTTGTACCTCCTGTTCCTATCACATATATGGAAAGGTTTTGTCAATACAACTACTAAACAGAATAGCAACATAAAAAGTTAGATATGGCTTATTTAGTCCTATAATAGTCTGAAAGCAGCACACTCATGTTGTATCTCTTATTTTAAAAGTAGAATATACAGCCTAATGAGGTTTCTAGCCAATGGTTGAGCTTTTTTTTCAGATGCACAGAATTTTAGTACATTCTCATTCCTTTCACTGTATGACTTGCCAAACTCTTCCCCCAACCTTATCACTTTCAATAACAGAGTTCAATAATTCAACACTCTCTAAGAATGACTGTTATATCCAAATCTATTCTTTTGTTTATATGGCACTGGTTTTAGATCACATTTTCATCTAGCAGTTGCAATGAACAACTTGGATTTGCAAATATCCTTGCCAGAGAACTAGTGGTTAGGAAAATAATGAGTAAGAGAAAACCCTCCTTGTTCTCTGTGCCGTTCTCTGGGAGACAATGGTGATGAGCTAGAAAGCAGAATGGTCAAGCAATGTTCTTCTGAACAATAATCATCTAATTGTTCCAGGAGGTGCATAGAACAGCATCCTGAAACCCTTCACTGAATAAGAGCATCAGTCCAGGTGCTTAATTAACAAAAAATTCTGCATTTAAGGCTAATTAAGAAAATCAGGATCAGTCAATCAAGAGCACATCTCAGAGTACTGAGCCATTAGTGGATCTATGAAGTTTTAAGCTATTGCAGCAAAGAAGCACAGTGTTTATAAACCTTAGCAGAAAGAAGCAGATGGGATTTTTGTACATTATGTGCAGCTGGATTCACTTGCTGGAGCACAGGTAGATCAATAAATACTATTTAAATGAAAACCTTTGACTCTTCCCACACTTGTACTTAGTATTTAACTTATTAAAGAGAAATTTATTTTATGAAACAGTCAGGAGTTACAGTGGGAATTTGATTCTTGACAATACTCAAGTCCACCATGCTGCACAGGAGCCAATATGTCATAAAACACTATTAATAAAATGAAAAATAATGTATCATGTAGGTTATCTAACTGTCAGAATAACATTTAACAGCATAGTTGTGGTGATGTAGACAGAGTTTGGATGTCAATTTGTCTGCTATTAAGTCTGCAGTATTCACTATAGATCACAAGTTCAGTTCTGTAGCAGGAGTGGACAGGCAACTGGAAAGCTGAACCAGATCCAACCATGTGTTAGCAAATGGGGCTGCAGAAAAATAATGACACTGACTCTTCATCACTCTTTGTCAGAAACAGCATAATCTGAGTAGGGAAAAGAGAACATTGTAAAGGTATAAATAAAAAAAATAAAGAAGAAGAATAAAAAAATAACATCTTCTTCTATGATAAAAAAAATAGCATCTGTGTGTTCTGTAGAAGCGGGACTCACATAGGAGCACTACTTTATTGGCCTGCTGCAGGCAGGGCAAGAAGGATAAACTCTGCTGAATCAGTTCTTGGCCCTGGGCAGAAGCAGGCAGGAAGTCCTTACTCAGGTGACTGTGATGCAGGCACTCAGAGATGGCTCAGAAGGGAGTCTGATGAGAGCTGTAGGGCTTTCGAAGTGTGGCTGGGGCAATGGCAATGCTAGCGACAGGTTGAGTTGCAAAACAGAGACAGTTCTCATCTCTAAAAATATCAAACCTCTTTTGTGGAGCTACTGACAGGGTTGTGACTGGTCTTGATTCTGTACTAAGAGTTGGAAGAATGTAAAATCCACTGATAGCCACAGTGGCCAGCTGATAGGGAGATGTCACCATGGTCTGCAACAGTAGCCTATCAGTAGAGACTTAAAGGGCTGATTCTACATGGAATATTTACATGAGGCTGCTGTGCAGAGAAATGTATGGTAGAAATTTACAGCGTACATAAATTCCCATATGAGCATCTCCTCATAGTCAGTACTTGAAAGTGGAGCACAATAGGAAGCAGCAGGAAATAAGATTGCTTTTCTTCAGCTGTGGAAGTCTGCACAAAGCAATTGTGTTGGAATTGATCCTATTCAGTCAGAGCTGGAGCTTAGAAGAGAGGCTGCTTAATCACATCTTAGTTCTAGTTCAGTTGTCCATGCTC
Source organism: Aquila spilogaster (assembly GCA_024606505.1). NCBI lineage: Eukaryota > Metazoa > Chordata > Aves > Accipitriformes > Accipitridae > Aquila > Aquila spilogaster. The sequence goes on along the minus strand of JANHGO010007828.1, from coordinate 21,560 downwards.
AGAAAAAAAAAAAAAATCAACAGCAGCATCATGTACAAAAATAACAACATTATTAGATGAAAAACATTGAATTGCAGTTCCTAAATCATCTGAGACAGATCTTAAATTCATAGTCTTTTGCTCATGAGTTAGGGGCAGAACTTGCAATATCATGCATTTTTTTTTTTAAAATCTATTCAAATATATTCTTTGAAAAGCAAATATAAAACCATGTAACATATTTCTTACAGAGGCACCAGCTTAAGGAAAAACAGACCCTTGGCTCAGGGAAGATTTTGTAGGTATCTTGCCTATATTCCCTGCTACAGCATTAACAAAAAAATAACTACATTTTCTTTGTTTTCCTCTTTTGTCTCTCAGTTTCCGCTTGCATTCTTCCTGCCATTTTCTGAACTTGTGTCTAGATCAGTGAAGAGATCCTTGGCCCTCCACTAATCATTAGCATTTTGAGACAGAATCAAGTCAGTGACCTATGGATTAAAAGCTCTACAGCCTATTACCATCTACCAGGATAGTTTGCCCTAATGTTAAGTGTCATTTAGCAAAGAGGTCCTCTAGTTTGTGATCTTCTACATTTATTGTCTAAAAGGGAATTAATTTTAAAATAATTAATGCCAGTTTAAATTGCTATGATGTATCTGCAGGCTTCTGCTTGCTCTAGCTCTAAGTGCAACATGATTCACTCTTTTCTATCCTTCATGGTTCAGTCCCTGTAATTGTAATTCACGGTCAAGATATCTGTCAACACATTGCTCCTTTTGCTGGTTGATAGTTCATGCAACAACGGAAGGTATCTGCCAAGCAGCACCTGTCTTTTTAATAATTTAACATATTAAATAAATAAAATGGAGTATGCACCCACTGCATTATTTTCTTTAAATTCGTTCATCTCTCTCATGCACATTTAATGTTAAAAGCTGGATGTTAAGAGATGCTGATTTGTCATCACCATGGAACGTAGAGTTGCAACCAGGGAAAACTTTGCTTTTCAGACTTATTGTTTTACTCTGAGAGGAAAGACAGCTTCAAACTGCTGCCACTCTCTGTTGCTCAAATTGGGCAAGAAGCATGCATAAACTCAGCATATTTGTATTTCCTGTGCTATTAAACAGCCATAAACAAATTCAAATCCCTTCGTAGAGAAGTTGAATATAATGTGTTTTAGAGTATGAATTAGTTTGAATTTGAAAATTAAGAAATTTCTACTTCCTGTATGTTATTTCTATTCTTTTATGCTGACATTTCAAATGAGATAGCGAGGACAGAAAAGTTAGAAATTTAACTATGACATCCAATCTACAATGGCACTGACTTTGTTCTACTGTGGGCTCCATCACAGAAGTACTGTGATGACAATGTACCCATTGCATGTGGTTTGAAACAGGAAACTGCTATTTACTGTTTTAGAGGTAGGGAACTGATCCTCAGAGACCAAATCCAGATCCTAAAGAGCTGTTCAATACTCTTTTACATAGCATGCCAGTTGCAGTGTTGCTTGGTCACTTTGAGGCTCTGACCTGACAGAATTATCCAGCCTCAGAGCCAAAGTCTTTAGTTCAGAAATGATTGAGAATCTGAACCTTTCATGCTCTAGGCCCTAAGCATGAAGATATCCTATTTCATTTTTAATATCTACTTTAAATTCTGTTTTTCAATCAGCATATATTTGAATAATCAAACATATTTATTTTTGTCAAAAGAGAGTCTGAAATGTGAGAATTCACTGTTCTCTACTTTTCCCCCAAGCAATCTGCAGAAAGGCAGTAGCTGTATTTCACAGATAACATAGCCATTAGCAGCTCTGACTGCTTCCCCTGACCAGTGGCATTATGTCACACATGAGTTTTGGCATCTGAATTGAAAGCAGCAGGTATCCACTTCAATTGATTTCTCCCATACTATTTCTAACATGATATATCAGTTTAGATAATATATGTTGCTACTTATCAAAACAACAATTTTGATAACTGAAGAATGGTAATTTAAAAATAATTAAAAAAAAAGCCAACAATTAATAATGCAGGTAAGAGCCAGAGCTGGTATGTAGGGGTTAGGGTGAGGGTAAGGAGAGGTGTGCAGAAATTCAGGTACCACTTTCCTTGCCTACAGCATCTTGCAGCCCGAGGGTTTTCAGAGCGCTTCCAGAGCTCCAGCAGAAAGAACTGCTCAATTACTGCAGTGCAATGTGGATAATTTTAGCGGCATAAATAAGTTCAGACAGTCAAAGTATTAGCATAGTCCTGTTGTCCTGCCAGATGAGGCAGTTCAACAACATTTGAGGTTCTGAGCAAAGAGAGATCAATCCATCTATCTCCACAGCAAACAGCCTCTGCCAGCAATCGTTTTAGCCCCTTACATAAGATCAAGCTAGTTTTTTTCAGTGTTGAAGATAACAGCTCCTCTGGAGACATGACAGAAAGAAACACCCATAAAGAGAGGAGCAGAGCAGCAAAAGCAGATGCAGCAGCTCATGTCTCTGAGACCTTTGCTTACTGACTGGCCTTAGGACAGAGCAAGCAGCCACCTCCCGTTGCCTTATCAGTCCCTCTGAAATGCAGCAACAACTTCTCAACTTAAGCTGAAATGGCTTCCTTTGATCACAAGTTCACAGCAGCAGGGACGAGAGTCAGACATGACAGTAAAAGGGATGATGTTATTTGGTTCCCTTCATACACTTCCACACTCCAGCAAGGCCCTGCACAATGCTGCGGGTAGGAGACAGCTGGGTGGGACATTCAGTGCTTCTAGTGCTCCATCTGCCCCTTCAGAACTGATTTAGTTCTCAGAGAGCTGGCTGTTTTAATACCTGAATAAATCTCAGCTTTTTATTGATTGATTTCCTTCATACTACTTCTAGCATCTAGGCTTTGCCCCCTGTAGGGTTTTGTTCTGCATCATGGTTTGTATACCATGCAGCCAGATTCCTGGCTCCTGCCTGAAGGCTTAGAGTTTTTGGGAGGCCTGAGAAACCTGGTGCTTCTTATTGCTGGAGCTGCTTACATCCAAGTCCCCAAGTGAGATAGCTCTTCTCTGAATCTGCCCTAAAATTTTTAGCTATCTACATGCTGTGATCAGCAAAATAAACTGATGGAACCACTGCTGTGAAAGTTGAAGGTGTCTGCTGAAAACAAGGGGACTTTATACTCAATAGGAGGAATTTAGGAAGAAGTGAAGCATTCAAATGCAAAAACATCCACTCCTCCATGGACCCTGGAAGCATGTGAACCCAGAATTTTTCTTTTTGAGCCTCAAATCAATGCAGTTCAAAGAGACATGAGTCCCAGTACCCCTCAGCTAATTGAGATCTAGGGTTTTGCAGTCAGAGTTCTCTGAGGCTGCCTTGTGGTTCTGCTCACAAGGTGCAAGTGGGAGAATGGAGCTCCTCACTCCACTGTCCTCTTCACTCCAGCTGCAGCTGGAGAGGGGAGGGAAGGGTGCAGTACTGCCAGTCTCCTCCTGCACAGAAAGTTAGCAGCCATCCAGAAAGCTTGTGGTCATGCCCTCTCTACCCAGACATGTCTTCCAGTAAAGTGTTTTCAGGAAAGGCAGTTACACTGCCTCTTGTGTAACTTTTATGCTCACATGCATTTTCACTCTGTCACTCAGCAAAGTTGAGTGAATATCCCTTCTGGGATATTTTAATGAAGAACATGATTTCTTGGGGATGCAAAGACAAAGCATGCAGAACATCTTTGCATGCGTATCACCAGCAGCACATCAGTGACTGTGGATTTGCACCACACGGAATAATTGGCACTTGAACTGCAAATTGCTCGGGCTGAAGACCCTGTCATTGACTAGTTTTGTCAACTAGTGTGTGCAGCTATGACATTATGAATGAGTTGAGCAGATTGCCACGTGGCATCACTGGCCTACCACGTCAGGCAGAACATTTTATATCACAGAACAGATTAAATGGAAATGAAAAAAGGCCTTGATGTATTTAAGGTAAAAAGCATTTTCTAGCCCAGCTGTAAAAGGGGAAGAAGAAAAGATTGTTTGCACTAGTGTGCACATGTTATAAAGCTGTCATTTACCGGAATGAAAATAAACTCCCTTTCTACTACTGACATAGTCTAATAACCTGCAATCCTTGATGCAGAATCTGCAAAGAGCTAATGACTTCAGGTCTTGCTGACCCTGTGTGGGCTCTGTTCCCAGAGTCCTGCTGAACATATGGGGAAAATAGCCAGGTTTTGTGCAAACACAAATGTTTGCTTGAGCTGAGCCCAGGACCAGTACTGTGTAACCATCATCTTGGGAAAAGAAGTTTTGTTGCCAAATAAAAATTTAATCTGGAAAATGAAAGTCAGAAAGAAATAGAGTTGTTTCTTTAGGACAGCCCTTCTCTGATACGAAAACAAAATCCAAGGTAAGAGGAGGAGATTGTAAAAAATTGTGCTATGATGATATCTAAATACATCCTAAAAAAAGATTTATGATTTTAGTCTAGTCCTGAAGGGAATTTGCAGAACTGCAGAACGACTGGCACTGATGTGGGGACTGCAGACAGCACAAATCAGGCTCTAAATAATGGATCAAAAAGAGGAGACTCAAAAGCTACTTTTTATTGTGCTTTGGGGAATAGCGCAGACTATTATAAAATACTGCAGGTTGTGAAGCTCCAATAGTATCATGTAGTTAAAAGAAAAAAAAGCCTCGAGGAAGGCAGGGAAACCTCAGTGACAACAAGTAGAACTGTACTTCAGTACAGCAGGGGACAGCGGTACCTTGGGCAGGGCGGCAGAGCGTCCTAGTGATGGGGCTCAGCACTCTGCCCCATGGGCTGTCACACCACACTGTACACTGCAATGACAATGTTCAACCTGGGGGATTCAGCTGGCCCCTTCCAGTTCTACATTCTTCTAAAAATAAAGGTGACTATATGTTCTTGATTACTAAGAGCAATCACATGAAGATAATATTCAGATACATTCCATTGATTGCTGCTACCCTGTGCCAATTATGTTTTATCTAAACATGGTTATGCCAGGAACCACCTCTTCTTGCACCAAAAGAGGCATGCATCATCAACATGTAACAGATCCGCCCTCAACAAAATTTCTGCAGCATGCTTCTTTGTGGCTCTGGGGTTTCTTCCCATTTGATTTTTTGTTAGGAAAAAAAACAACAACAAAAAAAACCCGCTACCAGTTCAAATATGTAAATTAAAATACATCAGAGAACAGCAGTTTAATTTCACCTGGAACTTAAACAGGCCAATAGCAGTGAATGCTTGGCTATCTTAAGTGAACCAAGAGCATGCTTGCCAGACACGATCTCTGGTGACCAGCTCTTTGCAGCTACATGCAAGATTCAGTAAGAAAACAGATGGTACACTAGAGCTTTGCTTCATGAAGAATAATAGATGAGCAGATAGAGCCTCTCAATCTCAGAGTGGCACACTGGGTGATCAGAATCCTAATCACAACCGTGCTGCGATAAAAGACTCTGGATGAAAAATGAATTAAGGTGGTTTGGTCTGTTTTATCAATAAAAGTAATAGCAAGACATATTTCTTACAATTCTTTAAGCAGAAGAAAACTCACAAGAGTGATACATACTGCTTATAAAGCAGTGTGAAGTGGGATAAATCACACTGTCCGTTTAATGGTTGCGCATTTGCTTCTATTGTATTATCAGAAAGATTATTCCTCACATTCTGGGAAAATAGATAAGAATATATAAAAAATATACAGACCAAAATTCCCCTTCTGGCATCTTTTGTCTCCTTACTGTGAAGGCTAGCACAGGTTAGAAAACACATCATTTGCTTTATGTTGCACTGTTATTATAATACATTATAAATGAATGCAGAATTCTGTCATCTAGAAATATTTGACCAAGATTTCCATATTTGAAAAACAATTTCAAGTCAAGAAGGTAATAACAAGTGAAATAACATCAATATAACTAGAATATTAGGACAGCCTGAGAGTAATGACATTGCAGCCTAAGGTATTAGAATGAAATAGCTTAAATTATTCAGCAAGTAAACTGATGTCATGTGGTCAATACACTGCATGTTTCACATATCCCAATTAGAATTAATGTAATAATAAAGATTGATTATTAAGTAATAAGCACTGGCCAAACAAATTACTGTAAACATAAGTCAAATCTTCTAGGACAGCATTTCTCTCCCTCTAGTTTAAACAACAGCTCCTGACACAAACCAGTACTGAACAAGCAATTATTTAGAAATATTTTCTGACTTCCTCATCCATCTTGAAAACATAGATCAAGCCATCTCAGAACTCACTATAAAATTTTTTACGCTGTTTACTTAGTGTGTTACTCTCCAATCCCCAAAGTAGTCTTCACGCTTATCTGTACAGAACTGCACCTCAGTTACCTATGCTGATTATAATTAACTGTGGTAAATACATTTTTCTTTGTATTGCACAAGCAATTTATTTCATAAAAGCAGAGTAGTTTATGGACTTCTAGGTTATTTTCAGTTATTTTACTGAAAATGGCAATCTACGCTACAGAGATTTTAATACTGACTTGACTGTCTTCAAAAATGATGATTCAATCTGTGTGACAAACTGTGAGGCTCTGCGGTTTGTGTGGAGTACCACTTGCATGTTCTTGTTTCTCGGATGGTGCATATTGTGCCATGATACAGTTAGCAGCAGAGAATTTGTCCCAACAGCTTCCTTCTAATTAGGTGGAAAGAGCATATTTTTATCCTCAGATACAAACTTGTCCACAGATCTAAAAATAAAGCTGAATCTTGGATCCAATGGGCAGATACAAAAAGGACTTATTAGCTACAAGATGCTCCAGGAGGTCTCACACAGCCTTGGGACCATGAGATGATATTCAATCTCATTTCGTACACAAGCACTGTCAGAAAAACTGTGAACCACCTGTGTAAGCCCCTTCAAGTCCTTCATATTTGTTTTTAGATTTTCTGAGTAATTCCTATTAAACAGAACTTCTGGCATGGCGCTATTGCTGCTAACCCTGCTCTCAGAAGCTGTTATATCATTACTTAGTGCCATGCAACTCTTTGGGCTCCATAAACTTATAAGCATGCTGTTCTAAGTGGTTTTATTGCTAACAAACTACCAACAAAATGGAAACAGAAGACTGTCCACCTGACGGAGGACAGCACTGCTATGAAAAGGCAGATCCATTTTTCTGATGTGTATGAAAGACAGTGAAATACAGTCTGTATGGGCAAAATAAACCAATTTCAATCTGAAGTGTTTGAGGTCTACTAGAAACAATAGAATACATAATTGATTAGAACATAGTATGAACTAGCAAGATTCAAAGACGCATAGAGAATATATTTCCCACACCAGGATGTTAAAGATGAAAAACATGAAGCCTTTGTTCTAGATTACTTTACTGTGAATGTCCGTCTGCATTGTATATTGCTCTGGTTTGTACACAGAAGAAATATTTGATGTGGTGGGAATCCATTTGGCCTTTTCAAATACAGCTTAGATCCAAGGCTACAGTAAATCGATACTCTCAGAAGTCACTAGAAAAAGGACAAGATGGGGAGACACTAACTGCTGTTTCTAAATGTGCAAATAGTAAATAAATAGAAGACTGTTGCTTGATACTTCAGATACTTTAGAATTCATGGCTGCTTATAGAGAACTTAACTGAGATATAGTGTTTTTGAGATGCTTGTTCAAACACATGTTGCTCTCACCAAACGTGCCTCTCAGAGTACTGTACAGTTCCACCCCCCGTCAGATTTATATGCCATACGTTCCTAGATCTTGAGATAAACTAGCAGGCAACTGAGAGAGACCCCAGATGAAATATTCATGAACTTTCATAACATTCATTACCATTTTATGATTCTCTTTACTTGGTCGAACAACAACGCTTTCTAGCAGTCTATTAAATCAGCCAGCAAACTTTATAAATCACCAGACAAACTACATGAATCTGTCACATCTTAATGTACTGTCTGGGCTCCAAAAATACTTGAGCACATGGCAAAGTTATACTACTTATGAGGCTATCTGCTGTCATTCTTCAACACTGATTTTTCTCAGTAAACCACGACTGTATTTAGATAGATATGCCTAAGAAACATGTAAAATCTAACAGATATACATTTTTCCACAATGTTGAATATATACTTAGCTTATCTAGAAAAAAGTACAAATGTGCAAGAACTCACAAAATAAAATCTTGTTGAACTGTAATGAATAGAATGAAGACATTAAAGATCCAGCTAAAGCTCTGCAAAGCTGCAGATACTGGACTGAAAGTCAACTCAGGCTGCTAGAAGATGATGCTAAATCCTAGTGAAGGAAAATGGAAGCAAGTGGAATTACTGAGGATGCAGATGACCTCAAGAAGAATCAAATCTGTCCACTTCCATTAGCATTCTGTCATCTCTTGTTTCAGGGCCTTCTGGGCACAAATCTTCCCATCTGCCTGCAGTACACTTTTTCCACCTGTCTCTGCAGGCTAACAATGGCTCTCAAAACAACTTTTACCAATGAATTGCTGCTGAGTATAAACATATTCCGTTTATCTGTTGTATTCGCTATAGACAACACAGCACACCTCATCACCTTCCTGGTTTCTTCTCTGGTTGCATTTGGCTTTGTTTAGCCTGTCTCTATTGCTTGCTAAAATACAGCACCTAAGTAGTCTTAGCAATTCTCTCATGGCTGACTTCAGACATGTCTGCTCACTCAAATAATGTGATTCAGAAAAAACCTGTAACTCGTGGGAAAAAAGAAGTTGCTATGTCTAAACTGAAATAAAAATATCAACTACCTCCTGGATTTATTTGCTGTAATTACATCTGACACTTGCAATATTTTCCGCAGTATCTGTTCTGTTGATAACGTTGTACAAGGTCACAGTTACCATACCTTTTCTCTTCCAAAATTTCTATTTTCTTATCTTACCTTTGACCTCTCTTCTACTGAGTACTGATTCTTATTGATTCGTGTGACTTCTGCCCCTGAAGCTATAGAAGCCTAAGCATATTTTGAAGCTAATTTCTCTCTGGCTATGGAGCCTGTAGATAACCTAGAAATCATTTACGAGCAGGGTTAACCTCTTGATGCCAGTCTTCTAGTTCTGTGCTTGAAGTTAACCACTTGTTTAAGTGCTTTGCCAAGTTAGAGAAACAGAACTTGGTTCAGGGCCCTTGGCAGCAGCAGCAGCAGACATCTACCACGGCAAAATAACCTTTGTATTAGGCCAGGAATATTCATAACCATTAAAAAACATTTGACATGCCTCTGTGTTTATGTTTCCTTTTTAAAATGGATGCCAAAGGCAGAAAGCTTCTGAGTAGACTGTAAAACTTTGGTAGACATATTTAAAGTTATAAAAACTTTAAATTGTTAGTCCAGAAATGTTGAAGTAAGTCATATGAAAAGAACAAACACTATAGGGAGAATGTTTATTAACACAGAATCAAAGAACCACCAAGGTAGGAAAAGACCTACGAGATTATCCAGTCCAACTGTTACGAACTTGTTGATGTTCTAGATCCTTTATAAAATAAGACTTTTTTAAATTAGTCCTTCAAGTTTCCTATTACTTTCCTGTCAGTAGCATGCAGCAAACCAGAGATTTTGCTGTAGAGTTGATTCTGAACAAACTGCAAGTAACTCCAGGCCTCACTTTGCAGGAGGCAGCTAAGTTCAGCCCAGCATTTTAGTTCTGGCTTCATAGAGAGCAGTAGCACAACTCCTGTTACTTTAAATAACAGCTTATTTTATTTTTGGTGATTCAAGTGTATCATAAGAAGTTCTAACATCTTTTGTATATTTTATAAACACTTCTCTGGAGATCATGTTTCCAAAAGAGTAGAGTATGGGGGTGAAAGAGCCTTTACTGCGTCAGGTCTGAGCTTCTTTCAAAAAAGCCTGCAGTTCACATTACAGATGCAGTAATGGGAAACATGTCTCCTCTGCCCGCTGAATGCTAGATGTTCAACTTTTTGCTTGGGAGGAACATTTGCTTTGCAGATCCTTTTCCAAATACAATTTTTTGTACCTGATGGCAACAGAACTACACATTGCTGAAGAGCAGCATGTCAAAGACATTAAGACAACAAAGCATCATAGACAGAAATCAGTGCAAGTTTCCCATTAAAAGGTTTTTTTCTGTAGTAAAATTGTTGCTCATTAAATGAAAATTTCTACAGGAGATGTCTTTTCTTCTAAAGATTTCAGATTATGACATTTTTAATCTAAAATTTTATCTAAAAACACCCCCACCTTTTCTGTCATGAAGCATCACTTTCACACTCCAGCCACATTCTCCAGGCAGTGCTAGGTCAACGTTTTAAAATATTCAAAGCTAAAAATCTAATGAGCATTATTTTTTGTGCATTACACAGCTAGCATCCTCTCCATTGGAGAGAAGACTGCAATTTTGTTGTGTTTGTAAAAAGAATATGTAAAAAGAATAAAACCCAATATGAAAATTAACAGCCAAAGTCTGCTGATTGTAAAGTAACTAACTATAAAGCTGCCCTTGCTCTCTCCTACTGAACAACAATAACACGACTTCGGAGCTTGTCAACAATTTGCCAGATGCTGACTGAATTTGTTTTATACCACTGAAATGACTGTAAATGGATGATACAAGTGTAAATTTGGATGCTGTGTGCTACTTACTTTTCTGCTGTGAATATAAACTTTAGAAATTTTTTTTGAACTTATTCTTTATGCATATTCAAATTCAGTTTACTGCGTTAACTAACCTTGAAGACTGCTGCTTTTCAATTCAAGATATTTTATGTAAAGATTCTGTTTTGTTACTGAAATCATGAATGTGATAGTTTTATAGATAGGAAAATATTCCAAATGAGACAATTTGTTGCAGGCCAAAAGCTGATTTGTCACAGTTCCATAGGATCCAGCTTAAATTTTGTCAATGACATCAAAAGTCTTCGACACATAATGCAACACATCATAACACTACCAAAATTATTTTGATTTCTAAGAAACTGTTTTTGATTTTACTTATTTTGAATTAAAATAAATGTTTTGCTTTAGAAATTTTATTGTTTTGTAACCATATTATTTCTTTGCTTCCTGAAGCAATGAACAAATTTGCTATGCATTCAATTTTTCAATTCCAGATTGCACAAAACAGTTTATATGATTTGCTTATAGGTTTCCATCAGACTTCACAATTGCTTGGAAGTTACTTTTTTAAGGATGGAACGCACCATGTGACAGTATCTCAGAGCATCTTGTACTGTTGCAATAAAGTATTTCATATTTCAGATGGGGAAGGTAATATTCAATTGCTCCAATGTGTTTGTCCATTGACATTTGAGACATCCAAGGGTATCAGTGACTTCTATGTGGGACTGGCACTTAGGGGAGACCTAGCATGCTCCCAGGCAGCAACCAAAGGCTTGATAGGATACCCTGGACATCTAAAATGGCATTTGGTACCATTAACTGCTCTACAAAGCACGTAACATTAATCCTCCCCAGTCACTGGGTAGCTGAACAGAAGCTTTCTGCTAAATTAGTCCACATTTTTTCATGTGGTGGACACACATTGACGTAAGCAGGTTAGTTATGGACCTGTCCAGACATCCAGCAATGTAAGAGAATGTAATACATTACGTTTCTACTTGTTAGTGTGCAAGTATCTTGTTAAGGTAAGATCACTGGGGAGAGAAACTTAAGTCATAGAATACCTACAGTGTGTGAAGTAACTGTTTTCCTCAGTCCTGAGAAGCCCTGCCTGAGGAAATTTGTCTCCCTGCTTGAGCCCTTAGGAGAAAAAGAGTGTCACTCCCGTTCCAATTCAGTTACCCAGTTTTGCCAGGAAATCTAGTTAACAAAGCTCGAATATCTTCTTGACAGTGGAGGCATGTCCTCTGAATTCTCACTCAAAGGAGCTGAAGTTAAGCTTTTCTCAATCACTATCAAAAAGGCTTACATTTAGGGATGAGGTCTCAAGGTGATATAGTCTAATATCATTCTTGATGACCAAGCAATGAAACTTTATTCATTTATTTACTTCTGTGACAATAGCAAGGACTTTAAAGTTTACTCTGATTCCCTAGCTACCATATTACCCACTGCATCTTTCACCTCTGATGAGAAAAGGAGTTTTGTAAAAGCACACTTTCTTTCACATGGCACTGGGGAGACTGCCTTACATCAGACTCCCACAGCAGAAGAACAAAATACCCTTGTCCAGACTCTGCCTTCAGTTATATCAGCTTAGATTTTCGGTCACCAGTGGATGTAATGAAATTATACAACATATGTATTATTATAATTGGCCATAATTGTAGTGCTTAGAGATAATGAGATGAAGAATTACTTGAAATATAGTAGCATAATCAATAGGCAGTAAGTAGAAAAACAATTAGATAACCTTTTAGGAAAAGCTTTTTCTGTTAGCTTTTAAATGGAATTTTTTAAGGAATTTCTGTTTGTGGAATCCAGGCTCAAGAATGTATACAGCATTTTTTAAATAGACAATCTAGGACTCAGAAGCATGACAGACTTAAATTATAACTATGCCTAGGTGAAGGGTGGGAAAGAGGGAACTTTGCAAGGAGAAAACAGCAAATATTTCCTCGACCATTGTCTGCCAAAAAAAGAAAAAATCTTGATGAATTTAATGATAAAAGAACTGAGAGTACAAGAGAATCTCCAGTATCGGGCCATGTTTGTAAGCACAGTGGTGTGTACAGGCCCAATGGGCAGCACGAGGCCAGCTGTTCTGCTCAGGCCTGGCCATAGATACATTTCTGCAGTTTATGCTTGCAACGCTGAGTCTCGCTTTGCAGCTTGGATGTTGCTGGGGCAAAAAGGGATGTTCTCCTGGCTCAATGCCCACCACCTCTGACTCCTCACCGTGAGCCATTAGCCAGATAAAAGGAAGTGCAGAAAGAAGGAAGACCATAACGAGAAGAGGGGCTGGCCTCCGTCCAGCTCACCCAGACAGCACGTTTTCCGTGGCTGCTGTAGGGTGGCTTTATCACCACTTTGGTGCCAGCCATGAGTATGAGCAGACCTTTATTAAGGCTGAGATTCCGACCCACAGTCTGATCTACTTTGCTGAGCAAATCTCCCTGCTCAGGCTCCACACAGCAGATGTCTATCTCCAGCTTTAGATGTCTGAATGTCTTCCAAATCAGCAACATCAAAGAACAACTTCCCTCAGAATTCCAGAATAAAAGCTACAAAAATAGAGATGAGATCACTGCTAATGCTGGACTGTTTTATGAAACAGTTTCATAGTATTATTCAATTAATACAAATATTTTAATCATATTATTATTTAAAATGCCTCCAGATACCTTAGACTGTCGGACCAGTATCTAAATGTTAAGGGATTCAGCTTCCCTCGTACAAGTTTTTGGGAAGGGACATCATGATGCAACACTGTTCTAGTGTCATTTCTACAGGTTAAATAACCACAAAAACGTTGCAGTCCTGAGAAAATTGTTTCAGTCTTTGATGAAACATCTGATGAGATGGCACTTGATTCATGACACAATCTTCATTAGCTAGTGATGCTTCATGAAAATCGAGAGTAGCTGTAAACGGGATCTGTCCTTCCTCAGGAGTGAACCACCTCCCTGCCAGTGCCAGGCTGCACTTTCCAGGCCGCGGGTACCTGTCCTTCCTGCCATCCTCACACCCTTATCACCAAAATTTCCAGTGTCTATTCACCGCTTTAGCAAATACTATTTTTCACCTAAATCCTGTCTCTATTTTTTATTAAAAATGAAAGTGTTATGAATGAACACCTAGCTTTTTCTCCAGTATTTGCATCAAGCATTAGATCCCTAAAACAGTTGTTAAAAAATGTTTTTAAAACAAAACAGTCTGTAAATAACAAAGTTAATTTTAACATTATCTTAGACTCAGATCTTGAATTGGAAGATAAGCTTTTAGTTAGCACAGCAGAGCAAAGGAAACTTTGGAGTTCCTGATATATACTTTAAACCATTATGTTTCTAAATATCACTCAATCTACTTCCCAAAGCCAGAATGTTCTTATTTCCTAGTTATTCTTCGTATGCGAGAGGTTTAGCTGAAGGTAAGCAGCATAAAGTTACACATTACATTGTCAGATGTTAAAACAAACAGCTGAATAGCCAGGTGAACAAGTCTGTAGCACATTTTTGGTTCTCTGTATTTGTTCTCTTCTTCCCTATATGCTTCTGAAGATCTATTAATCTTAAAGTTTGCTGATTTTATATTTTCCCAAAAAAACCCACCAAACTATCAAATAAGTGTAATCCTTTTACAAATACGTAAATTTCTAATGTGAATAACGTGGTGATCGTAACAACTGGTGATAGCTGAGTTCAAACATCGGAAAATTAAATAGTCTGAACTTTGATCAAGTCCCTCAAGTTCTGCACATCACAAAGCAACATAATCTGTCATAATCTAGACAACAGCATTGAAGGAAATGGAAAGATGGCTCTGATTTTACTCTACATGTCTAGGTTTAACTTCTTCACACGGTCCTTTTGGTCACTACAAGACCTTGGGCAGCAATAAGGTTCTCAGGCACTGGCTAGCTAGAACAAGCCTCCAGATACATGCAACAATGCAGTTTTTTGTCACTTCTGGATCCAACTCAACAGAATAGTAGGGAAGTTAAATCTTTTTTTTTTTTTAAGCTATGGTTTTTGGTGCTTTGAAGAACTAAATTCTATTTTCCAAAATTTGCAAGCAATGTAGCTGGTGAATAAAATAACTCAAACAGTCAGGATAAAGCAAATCAAGCCATAAAGAAAGAAAAGCAACTACTTGTTTCAGCAACCCTGTTTCCTTTTAGCTTACAACATCTCTGCTTTACAACTGTCTTTTTGCATCCATGTTTTCTCCATCACAGTTACTTAATTCCTAAAATACACTACACAGCAGTATTAATTTCCTGAACAGCACTCCTCCATGAATGAGGCAGATGTGCTTCAGTTCCATACTGGCTGCCTGCTTCAATTATGCTGAAGCCAGTTGAATTCTCACTACAATCACAAGTACCCTGCTAGTTGTCTTGGTGAGAACAGGCTTGTTCTTTGAAACAACATACATGTCTCGCATTCTCATCCCTTTCCTAGGAATCCTTGGTGGGTTTTTCTTTTCTTTTGTTTTGTTTTCCTTCTCCACTCTTTTCTAAGTTTTCACTGCTTCCCTTAGTTTGAAGAATTGTTGAAGAGCAAATTAGTCTTGTCCAGTGCAGTTTTGGGCTGAACACAGCCCACAGCACTGCTGTGTTTTGCAGAGTTCACTGTATTGAGGTCCTAAGGAACAGAATAGGCTTAAATGCTTCCCCTCATCAGAAAAGCCCTATGAAGTAGGATTTACTATTACCCTAGTTACAGCAACATTTTAATGCTAATAGTATCTGAACTGAAGGAGGATTTATTTCTGGTGACTGAGATTACATTTATGCATCATTACCTGTATCATTCCTGAGTAGGACATCTCTAGGAGACTGAAAACAGGTGACTCATATTTGCATCATCATGATAGCTTCAGTTTTTCAGATCAACGATACAATTCCTCTTCCACAGAATTGCTAGTGTCCGCCCCACCCCGCTCATGTTCTCAAAGACTTTAATGAGCAGTCAAAAATACCCTCAAAATCAAACTAAACAAAATCCACCCCAAAATGGAAGTTTGGGTTCTCAGGCAGAAGTACCTGCCATCTGATGGGTACACTGGAGCTGGGAGAACTTCAGGTCTCCCTTTGAGCATGATACCTGTTTGGTATCCAGCAGGACCAGGAAGAGTCCAGGGTTCATTGCTATATTTTAGTATTTTAATTACCTATTAAATGTTCAAGGACCAGCTAACTAGAATTCCCTTTATTCCCTCTCTGCCTCCACATAAAATGCTTCTTAGAATACTTGCTGTGTATTTATGCCTTTGTGTCCCTGTTGTCAAGTGATGCCATGTGAATTTGGTTTCAAAATTTAAAGAGAGGGTCTCCAATGATCTGTACTAAAAAAGTATTCCAGCAATAGTTTTTTTTCATTGCTTCCAGCCTGCACATGAACAACTTTGTTCAGTTAGCTTCTGGCTATGATCCAGTGAGATGGTTAGATGCTTGAATGAACTCAGAGAAATATTTTTACAGTGTGAAGAACTTGTGCTTAATCACCTGGGGGAAAAATATTCCATTTTGATTCTCAGCTACAGTACTTAAGTTGCTTAGTCACGTGAAACTATAATTTCACTAGCTAGCCAGGTGTACCTTTGAAATTTCACTTGCAATGTACTTTGACTCACCAGCTTTGACCCTGATGTAAGGTCATGTGCACAGCTGTTTAAATAAAAATATACACCGTGATAACTCACAGTGTTCTCCAGTCATGCAGAAATGTGAGTGGGCATCTTATCGATTGCAGTGTCTAACAATGCCGGCTTGTAATTAGGAAATCTATAATCCCGGATTCCTTCTCTCTTCTCCAGTGCTATCCTTCCTCCAAATGCCAAAAACATCTCCATATTCAAACAATGCTCAGGTTAGATTCCCAACTCAATTTTGAAACACAAGCATTTCTCTAATACTTGTAAAATTTCACACATTCTTCATCCCAAGCTCAAGCTGGTGGTTGTGGAAGGAATTTAACACAAAAGAAATAATATTCAAAAGTAATGTTGAAACAGGGCAAGGATGTGGCAGAATTTAGCTGATATTTTTAGGAAAAATATATCAAATGAAGTGGGAAAATTATTTAATATTACTGCATGAAAGATGTGTACAGACTCAGTCTTACAGACATAGCTTTGTGGAAAAAAACTTGGATGTTGCTGTAAGTAAGCTTTATTACAGATGCTATCTGAAACAGCACTAGAAAGGCTGTTATTCATTTTTAGTAATATATGTGCCTTAGAGAAAGAAAAGCTCTACAGTGTCTTTACTAAATGGACAGAGTACATAGAGGTGTTGGGCATGCAGTTATTCTCTAATACAGAATATATGGGTAGGAGAGATGGGCACACAGGGAGAGGAATAGAAGATGTCATGAGCAGTGGAAGGTGTCCACTTTATCCCAGAAGCATGTTCCAGCAGAAGATAACTTTTTCTTGTGCATTTAATAACTAAGTACTTGTGAATACTGCTGAGAACAAGTTGTAGATGGTCATGACTTAGAAAGAGACTCAAACTGGAGAGCAACTGCACAAACAGAAAGGGATATGAGGAAAAACAAAAACAAACAACCAAAAACCCAATAACAAAAATCAAGAGAAAAACAATACATAGGCTAGTATTGAAATTAAAGGTAAACAAGTCATTCTGACTTGCACCTCCAGTGATGCAGAGGAAATAGGAAAATTGCTATAAGGGGCAAACTTGATATGAGCCCCTTCACTTCATGAGAAGAGCTTTTTTAATTCATTATAAGCATTGGTAGAGACATACCTGTGATCACCGGTGACTGTTACTGGCATAAGATGCAAAGACTCAGCTGACAATACCGCTCAGACTATTGATCCCTCATCATTTCATCCAGCTGATAGCACGGCTGCAGTGCATCATCCCGTCCCTTCCTGCCAGGTTACTGAACAGCTGGGAGGTCTGAATTCTATCAAAGATGCTATTTTTTTTCCTGTTTGAACTTTAGCACCATAGTAGCTCATCAGTGTTTCCCAGTCATCTCTCTAGCTCCTACTGCTTCATGTCAGCAAGAATGCCGCAGGGCTTGAAAACACTGGAGGTTTTTTGTGAAAGCAGCAGAAGAGGGAAACAGAGCATGCAGACAAACCAATGGAAGAAATCAAATATTTAACTAACACATGTAAAAGACTCCAGGCTTCTTACATAGCATCTCAGAAAAGAGTCAATTACTGGGCACAGAAAGAATCTAATAATAACCAAAGTAGGCCAAGTGCAAACACTGTCATCCTGGCAAAAAATGTAAAAGAAGCTGTACAAATAGCAGTGAAGGAAGGCAAATATACACACTCAGAGCATGCATACCCTAGAGCACACTTACTAAATCACGTTATGAAAACCTGATCTACTAAGGTTGAGGAGTTCTGGATTCACATACAGTTAATTTCCATCTGAAAGACTTGCCAGATCTGAGCCACTGTGCACTCCAAAGCTGCCATAAAAAAAAGCTCAAAAAAAAAACAACCATGAAAAGTACTTTACTAGTTGCCCGATTCTTTATAATGGCTGAAAAAGAAACGGTGTGCAACATCGCATCATCCCACTGAGCTTAAATGCAAAAGCACCAGTTAGAGCACCAAGAATGAAATGGGTCATGCTACAGGAAGCAAAAATAAAAAGAACTGAATTTCAGAAAGTCTTCCAAAATACATTTTACTTCATTTCTGCTTCCAGTAGTGTTCTGCATGCATATTATAGCACTGACAAAATAGCAATGCATTGCTATACATACACTACATAAGAACCCTTAATGAGACATGCGCTCGGAATTACTCAGTGAATGCTGAAAAATAGGTATGTCAAAATGAGTTCTAGTGTAAGCTTTTTTAAAATAAACATACATATTAAAAAGAACCAGTATTCTCAGAAAGACTTCAGCTCTAGTACAACAAGTGAAAAAAGTTCATCCTTCGTTTAAAGAGGCTACAGTCTTTTAAACACCATGTAAATTACCACATTCATGTTAGATAACAAATTTGCTTTCCTGAAAGAGGTTAACTTATTATTCTTCAAGCAATGTATTTGTACTGCCCTTTGCTTTTCTGATAAAAAGCCCTCAGTGACTCTGGGAATCGCTTTCTGTCAGCTCAGAGCTTTCTTTCAGTGCCCTTCCCTGGGGAAAGCAGGCAGCTGACGCTGGGGCTTACGGGCAGATGGAGCTCAGCCCCTCACCCTGGGATGCTCTGTGCTGGTGGGCACTGCTTCCCAGAGCTCTGTCTTCATAGAGTCATAGAATGGTTTGGGTTGGAAGGGACCTTTAAGATCATCTAGTTCCTACCTCTCTGCTACAGGCAAGGGCACCTCCTACTAGACCATGCTCTGCACCACTGTGATTTTAACATGTAGGATGCACACACTACCCTATGTAGAGGTGAAGTAAAGTGAATGGAAATATTATTGTAGAGGTGGTGCGGTAAATGGGAACAGTTCAGTGATGTAACTGATGACATGAGAATACACACAGCACTTCTGAAGCACAGCAAAGGAGTGAACTTAGAATGGAAATATGATTCTATTTTGGGAAAATTCAAAGTGAGGGAGAAAGAATGTAGAGCCTTAGCTGCTCTCCATACAAAAACCAGGACAATATTTTCCCATTTCCTCCTTACTTTGCACTCATCCACAGAGTCTGTAGAGCAGTTCATAATGCTTCTCTGCCAAAGTATTTTTTTTTTAACCAAGGAATCACTTTACTTGCCCCAGATTTACTTCCTCTGATCCTCCCATCAGCACTGCTGTAGCTGACCAGCACAGTGCTGCTGCACAGTGATCCTACACTTCCCTTCTCCCCATTTCCATACAGCTAACAAAAATAACTTGTCCTTTCAGAAACCATTTGCATTGAAAATAAAAATACATTTCTTCTCTACTTTCATGGATTTTTGAGTTACTCTTTCCCACAAAGCAGCAGAAACAGTCAGCTCCCCTCGTTTCTGCCTCCCTGTGCTGTTCCCCACTGACTGCAAAGACAAGGTGCAAAATTTTCCTCAGAGGGAGGCTGTTCACCACAGCCATACTACAAATGAAGGCACTGAATGCTACAACAACATGACAATAACCAGAGCACGAGCTGTATTGTAGAGACCTCAAACCGTGCCATATTCTAATCCCAGGAATAAGTTCACTTTTTTTTTTTTAAGAAAGTGTGATAATAATCAGTATCTCACTTTTATGTAGTGACATTAACCTTGTAACAGTTAAAAGAAGTCCTAATCTGATTGCTGTAAACATTTCAAAGCACAGCATACCACAGTCCTTCTCCTGCCTCCCCCAGATCCTCATGCTTACATTTCTCTGCTGCTTTCCAACATGTGGAATTGTTATCCTTCAAACACACTTCTCCCAGTGTTCAGTGAAAGCCAGATGTCTCTGTGTTCTTCTACATCTATTTAATTGGTTGCCATTTAACATGAAATAGTTAACACATGATGACAAATGCAAAGCTGCCTCCTTTGCAATCATTTACATCAAGTCACAAATGCTTGCACCTCACCCTGGTTTACCTTAGAATAAGCAAAGATGGAAGGAAGAACCTGGAGTTAACTTCTGTAAGAGCATCTCCTGAGGCAGGAGGAGAGCGAAGATTCATATGCAGAACTACCCCAGGGTGGAGCAGGGCACATCAGAGGCAGCAGCTGCTGAGCTGCCCCTTCTGAGGGCAGACGCTGCTGGTTTCCTCTGTCTCAGCACCCTGTAAATGAGGGAAGGCTGATCCTTCAGGTCTTGCAGGAGCAGCAGCTTCTGAATCAGGACTTTCAGGGAGGAGAGCATGAATGGAGCTGCAATCAGTGCTTGGCTCTGCATCGAGGCCAGCTGGAGCACTTTTTTTACCCCACTCCAATTTCTCTCTGGTGCTGAACCACCGCTGAGATGGCTGCATGGCAAGGGAAACCAGGGTACTGATCCCAATTAGGAAAATTTCTTGTAAACTAAAAATCTGTCAGTTACCCTTGTAAATGCAGGAATCACTTGGAGAGAATAAAACACTGTATACCTCTTCTCCCTGGAGACAGATCTTGCAGAGCCTTACCTTGAGGGAGGGCTGAGGCTGTCCATGGCCCTGCAGACCCACAGATGGGAGGTTCTGATGAAGCTGCCTGATGTGGTTGCAGGGAGGAGAGAGCTGTGCTTCAGCATCCCCTGTCCCTGCCTGTTCCAGCTGAGCCGCAGCGACAGAGCACTGAGCTGTCTGTCAACAGAAAGAGGGATTTTTTCCTGTTGCGTAAGGAAGCAGTCAGACCTGGCTGTTTCCAGCACAGCTCACTAAGAGGTGTAAAGCAGGAGCTAGCACATTTTTCTTATCAATTTTTCAATCATTTTTCATCGTTACTGCCAAATCCATTCAAGCTGTCTTTTCTGAGTTCGTTATGGTGGTCTGTAATTCTGTGATAGAGCCCAGGCCACCTTATGCAGCCAATTTCAATATTTACTATGTAAATCTCTTAGATAATGATATTTATTTCATGCCTTAGTGTAGCAACAGAAGATGCTACTATTCTAATACTTAATTATACCAGTGCAAAGGATCCTTTAGTCCTTAATGACACAGAATAGTTGGAAGCTACAGCAGTGCTGCTTGAATGACTCTTTCTATAAAAGCTGTATTTTAATAGAGATTTATTTCAATTTGCATCGCTACTTACCACTTTCTTTGGCCTTTACATTGAATTCCATTTAATGTCAAAGAGGAGTAATTGCATGTGAAATGAATGGAAAATATACCCCTTAAAACTTAATATGTACATGAGAGGTTCTTATTAACTATGGCTTTACTTAACTTTCATACTAGAACATTAAATATCATTTGCAGAATAAGGAGTTTGTGAGTTTCCTCCCACAGAAGCAAATGGGGTACTGCTGCTCCTGTAGCCTTGCTGAGCTCAGAAATGATGCTGGAGGCTGTGTAGGAAATGATGCACAGAGTTCTCAAA
>JANHGO010007827.1:0-51155 GCA_024606505.1 Aquila spilogaster | reverse complement strand
TGAACAGAAATCTGCAATTCCATGCCTTGGATAATAAGGAGCTATTTAGAGCCAAATTGAGCTGTCTCATTCAGGTGTAGCTCAAATTGTTCTTTAGAGCCTCTCCACGTGTGTAATGTGTTATAAGAGGCCTCCAAAGCCTGTGGGAGTTTTTACTATCAACATGAATGAACTCGGGATGCAAAAGGAAAAGAAGATTTCTCTTTGGATGGCAAACCTGCCCTTTGAGGAGAACTTTCCTAGAGAGTCTCAGCGCGGGTTTGTTTCACGAAGCGGGGAAGCCAGACCTCGTTTGCTGTGAGTGGTTCCAGATGCTCCAGGTTTTCACTGGGTAGGGGTTTTGGAGATGTGGGACGTGAACTGTCGGGACCCTGGAATAGCCCCTTCGGATCTCGACACGGTGAATTCCGTGGCTATCCGAGGTCTCGCCGCTGGGCCGTGCAGAGGGAAGGGTCGGTTGCGTGCGGCTCTGGATGAAGCGCCGAGGAGCGCGCGGCTCGTCCGCAGGGAGCGTTGCGAATGATTCGCTATGTGCACCATGTGAAAAAAAAAAAAAGTTGCATTTTGATACGCTGGCTCTTCGGATTGGGCTGGGAGTGCTCACTGCAGTATGTAAATGAGCTTAGTAAAATCTGTAATTCCAGCCTATTCCAGGCTTTGAGGATGTGTTTGCGACGGCACGAGCAGGCAGCTGAGCGAGCCCATAGCTGGCTCTGTGGGTTAGTCCGCTCCGAGTTGATGCTCTGTACAAACCTTGAACGTTTTAGTGCGAGGCAGCTTACTGTTCCCTCTGAAGTACTTGGCCACTGTTGGCAAATGCTGCTGATCCCAGAAATGTGTGCAAAGTGAGAAATACTATTCCTGGGTATCTCTTCCTGGCCCTAACCAGGGTATGGGATCAAGCCCTAAATTACTTATTCAGAGCAGCTTTCAGGCCTGTAGCATCTGCCCTGTCACGTAGGCATTGTGACCAAGTTTAAACTTATAAATTAATTTCTTGCTCTTGGGAAACAGTACAAAAGTGAGAGCAGTCTAATTCCTCTTTTTTTGGTGTGTGTGTGTGTTTCTCTGAAGAGACAGCTTGCGGATGGGAAATGGAGGTTGCAACAAAGCAAAGAGGATTCAGATCTGGTATTTGAAGTCGGTTAATTTTAGCACAATTTTGCTAGGTTGTGTATTATTGTTCCAGCAGTTGTTTCAAAACTTTGTCTAGTCTACTTCATGCTTTGAGCACTTACTGAAGCCTCTGCTATGTATAATTTTTTTTTATTATTCCTTTCCACAGCTGCCTCTCCCCAAACATTCTACCTTTTATTTGTGCATTATCTTCATCAAAGCATTTCTCAACCTGACACTTTTCTTTCTGAGGTTCCAGTCTTCTATTACAGGGGCTTTTTATTGCTTTGCAGCAGGAACTTGCCATGTGATGGTTTTTCTGCTCTTCCTGATGATTTCACTTCCCACCACTGACAGCCCTTCAGGCTCCTGTGAATGGAGGTGTCTTCATGCCGTTTGCTTCCTCTCGAGCAGAGTCAGCTTTTTAATATGAGAGAAGTCTGAGGGGAAACAAAATGCAAAGGATGACATTTTTGAAGAAAAGATTTACATTTTGTCAGTTCTTCCATTCAGTGTAATGTCAGTGTCGGCATATGGCAATGATTGATTCCCTCTGCCATTAAATTCTTCCTTATACTCCTGAGTAGGACCACCAGAAATCCAGCTAGTGCCATTTGCAAATAATATTTTTGATTGCTTACCCCTTTCAAAAAAGTGATTAAAAAGTAATAGAGAAGTCATTAAGCAGTTCTCACTGTGTATCATGTTCCCATGTCCATTTGCATCCAGTGAGCTCTATTAAATTGTACCAATGTTCTAATACTGAGCTCTCTTTTTTCTGAACTAGTAACAGAATATTCTAACATTTAACTTGATTGATATCAGTATTGCAAAGCACTTACACAAGATTTAAACATCACTTGTATCTTAAGTATTTTATACATGAGGATCATACAATCCCTGAATTGTACAATGCATGGCAAAGCAGGAAAGAACAGAAGCTCTGTTTTAACCAGATAATGTACCAATAACTAAATGGGAATGGGATAATCTCTCTCAAAAGGCTTCACCTTTAGACAATAGACTGATCAGACCAGCTTGATTAGTCCAAGGTGAATTCATTGTTTGTAAACTTAGCCTAAAGCCAGAATATCTTCTACTGTTCTGTTTTGTTTCATTAAGTGATAAAAATGCTTTAGATGTCAATATTCAAATGTCTGGTTTTTTTTTTTCTTTCTGGAATTCCCATTTTCTCCTCTATTGCTAGCTCTTCTCCCAACATGATGTTTCATCTTGGCCAAATTTCCACCTTCTTTAAGATCTCCCATTTTTGAAGTGTTAACATAACAACTGTAGAGACTTCTACCAGATACTTGGTCTCCTCACAACATTCATGGGATCTGTCCTCCCAAGCCTTACTTATTGTTTCCTGGTTTTGTTCTTGCTAGAAGGCTAATTAGCACCTATGACTCAAAACTGCTTGTGTAGGGAAATGTACCCACCGGCAATTGCTGTGCAGTGCTGTTGCTGATGTGAAAATTTCTTTTTGTTTTCATTAAGTGTATCCGGAGTTGTTATAATTGCACGCTAACCAAAGAACATTTAGCAGACAAGGTTGCAGGGCTATAAACAACTCGTCGCTTGCAGGTGACTTCCCTGCTATTTTGGTCTTATCACAGTCTCTATATCTTTTTTTTTTTCTTGGTATCTTGCACTGTCTCATGAAAAACCATGTGCTGGATATTCAGTCTCAATGGACCCCAGGCTGATCCAGGGTGGAATTTTTTTCCTGAGATGCTGCAGATGTACTCACAGTATAAGTGTATGTCTGCTTTATATTATAGCCTAAGCATATCTGTATCTAAAATGCCACTTGAGATGAATGCATAATCACTGTGAAGAAGTTATCCAGGAAATATAACTTTTTCTCTTTTCAAAATAAGAACACCACAAGATTTTTCCTGAGCTCATTTGAAAGTCAGTGTTAGCTTTTAATACATTCTGCAAATACATCCTAGCCCATGGATTTCTTGTGGACAATTTGTTGCAAGTATTTGGAATCTGGGTAATGCCTTTTTCTTTAATCACCAGTATGGATTTATCCCTGAGCTCTGCTTGGGGGATGACCCAAAGCCAGCTGCAACTGGTAAGAGTTCTTCCAATACCATTAATCACTAGAAAAACAAAGTATGTTAAAGGTCTGACTTGGATTTTACTTATCAATCCCATTGGCTTGAACGGGGTTACAAAGACTTTGGAAAGGGAGAATGTTGCAACTTCTCCAGCCACTTTAAAGAGGATGCTCCTCATTTTGGATACATCATTTGTAGTGTATTAAAACCAAACTGTAGGCTTTTATTATATAATCAATACAGCTAATCAAGTTTTATAGGAAGGGTGGATTTATTTTATGTTTTCATAAATTCTCCTCATTTTGTCCATCAATATTTACAAGATACTTGAAAACCAGTTTGAAAAAGAAACCCTATTCTGTCTCTTGCATCTAGTTTATCAACAGGAATCTTAAATCTCTGTCCATGCTACATTAAAAGCAGAATTGAAAAAGTGTTTGATAACCACTTATTAAAACTGCTTTCCTAAATCAAGTCAAGACAGACATCCCAGATGGAAACTCATCTCATTCTCATAAACACACTTTATGCACACAGGCATGAGACATGGATACTGATGAATCGCTGAAATAAAGTTCTGATAGATATAAATAAAAAAGGCTCCCCCAAACATTGTAGTGCTAACTCTCAATTCTTCATGCCTTTAACACACAACTGTTCTTGTCTGTACCTGCTCTGTCATTAGAACAAACAACACTAGAATGGATATTTTGGCAAGGGAGCCTAATCAGCTAATAGTGGAGAGGTCTGACTTCTAGATTTGTCGTTTACACCAGTCTTGTGTGCTTTCAGTTCTGTGGCCCCTGGATGAGGGTCACAGATGGGAAGTTTGTGTGGTGCAGGGAAGGAGCAGAGTGATATTGCTCCTTTCCAGCTGCGCTGGGTCTCCATACAGGTGGGTTCAGACTTGTGGACATCAACTTTTTGAGCAAAATGCCTTCTATAAAATTTTTTTAGGTGAGACTCAAGCCAGCTGAGTCTGTTAATAAATTTTCTTTTACATGCTAATTTTTTTTTTTTAAACTAATGAAATCTGTCAGTGTTTTCTCTGAGGAAAATAAGTATTTAGAACCATTTTACAAAAATGACTGCAATACATAGTTCAATCTGCAATGCATAATTTAATCTGTGGTGTAAGTGTGCTGTTTTCATCTGTTACTTCTCTTGGTTTCTTATCAAATACTGGGTTGGATTTGGGCTTGAAATTAGCAATTACTTCAAAGTGGTACTTGGGATAGGCAGGCTAAGAATCTGAGGGGTCAAGAATTAAGCTTGCAGCAACTCCCTTACGCATGTAGTAAATTTAACCTACTACCTAAAACCCATGTGTAAGGGTCTAAATGTCAGAGAAGGATGATCAGCTGCACATAGCTGTTGGTTCTACATGTGAATGCCTCTGAGAATGTCCCCCATGCTACAGGCTCAGTCTTGGCCTGGGAACTGGACAGTCTGACCTTAAAGGGTCAGATAAAGTTTTAATCCCCTTAAGGCACTACTAGCAAGGATCAGATCAGGATAAAATGTGCTCCCTCCCACCAAAAAAAAAAAAAAAAAAAGTTGCTGCCACTTAGTGAAGATGATTTCTGTGCTGGAGATGCCTAGCAGAGCAGGCTGACCTTTCTGGATGCAGAGAACTATTGGCATCTTCTCCCCCCCAGAGCTCCCCTGTGGCAGTGCTTTCAGTGAGCAGGCACTTCACAGCACTTCTTGATGCTCTTCAGGACATGCTCTTTCTCATTTAGACTTCTTCCTTTTACATTTCTTTTTTTTAGAGAGGATTTTCTCCTGTGGTCTGTGTTGCTCTTGTTTTTTTTATCTCCTGTTACAAGCACTTCTTTCCCTGCTGTGTGACTGGGAACCTGTTTTCTGGTAATCTCTCTGAAGTCTGCCCTGCTCTTCAGCCTTCACTGCTGCTTCCTGACTCTCCATCTTCTGCTGTCATATGCCAATTAAGTTGGAGTCACTACTAGGACTGGCTCTTGAATACCAGATTGCTATAACACTTTTTTTTATTTAAAAAAACCCTCTTTTTTCAATGTAGAGTATTCTCAAAATGAGAAGTGTATGAATAGTACTTTATGGAGAGATGCTTTTTGATGTCATGAATGAAAATGTTTATGGCCAAACTCATCTGAATTTCTTGGATTTTTTTTTTTTTTTTTAGTTTCACTATAGACAAAAAGACATGAGAGCGCTGTCTTGGAGTAGAAGCAAGCACCCTGCTTTTGTATGGCTTAGGACAATAACCCATCCTAGCCAGATGCAGCCTTGCTGTGCGTGCAGCTGCTGGGATGCTCCCGCAACGCTGCCTGCAGCATTTCCCCCGGCAGCACTCACACCTTGAGGTCTTGGTTGGGTAGGACTGGTGCCGCAATGGAGCTGTGAATCCTCCCTGATATTAAGCTGGTATCGCACAAGCAGAGTGAGCCGATGCCCTGCGTGTAGGGCATCTGGGCTTCTCTCCCCGAAAGCGATGGGGGATGAATGTATGCTGAGCAAAGCAAACAGGTATTGGAATGTCTCATAGTTTGCTGCAAACAGCTATTTCTGTCTCCTGTCATCTTAAAATAAGCATCACTTATGTTTTTGTGTTGAAAGTAGCTTTTTCCCCTCAGTTGAGGGGATGTGTGTGTGTGGTTTTGTTTTTTGCCAAAGTGGATGTGCTGGTTTGTTTTTTTTTTTTTTTTCTTGAGACATGCGATGGAGTTTGTGTTGGTACAAACCCAAGAACCGAATCATTGTGCGTATCTGATGCTGTTTCATTCAGGGGATGTTGTATTCACGGGGAAATGATTCATGGAACTCTTCCCAGAAGGATAGCAAATATCAGCCTTTGGATTGTCAGGTCACTGCCTATGACATCTGTTGACCCTGAACTTTTTGCAGCAACAGAAATAATTTGTTTGCTTTTTGTAGAGGTCCACTGTTGTTTTGGTGCAGAATATGAGTTTATATGGACACATGCATAATGTTGCACCACTCTCTAGGGTGCTGATTTAGTTCAAGGACAGGATCAGGAAGCATTGCCAAGGGATTTAAGACGCCCTTCTGTTGTGCAATATTGTGTCCTATTTTCACAGCAGACTAATGGTTTGCAGACATCTTGTATTCAACAGTTACTGTATGTTTTAATTTGTTTATGTTGTAATTTATTCATGGCCAAGAAGACACGGCTGGATTATTAATACTCTCTTAATTGGTCTGTTTTCTGGTGGTAACTTGCCTTTTGTGGCTGAGCTGGAGCTGACAGTGAAAGTCAGGCGGTAACCTGGAATGATGTGACCACTTTGATCTTGACCTTAAAACCAGGGCAGGATGCCCTTTTTCATATTAATACCTCATCCTGCTAAAGCCCCTATAATTTCAGAAGAAACTGTACTTATGAATAAGAGGCAAAATGTTGCATTTTCATGATGTATTTTTAGGGTACGCATATTTAGAAAGGTCTCGTCTATGTAGCCGTACGTAATGTGTTATAGCTAGCAGGTCCTGTGGTGGGTGACCTCCGAGTTCATGAGAGTACTGACTTTTTTTTTTTAACCTTGATGGTATAGCCCATGGAACACCCTTACAGACTATCCCTCGTTTTACAGTCTAAAAATAAAGAAGCCAACAGTTAATAGCGGAAGACAAAACAACAAAAAACATTGAAATCTGGTAAATGCAACAAACTCTTGACTGGGGACTTCCTGATCCCTCTGTAGCTGACCATTAGGGATCACTGTTCTTGGGGTGGCTGTTGTGCATCAACAGAAACCTCTTAAAAGTGAGTTCTTTTTTTTTTCTTGGTGTGTTTTTTCTTCTTCTTTTTTTCTTTTTTTCTCCCGCCCCGCCCCAAGGATTCACCAAAGTACACCCACATGTGCGGGGAGGGTAGAAGAGTCAAAATACGTGGCAGTCTCAAACCCGATAATGTTCCAGAAGAGCTGTGAAGGCAGAGGAGGTGGGTACAGCCTGCACTTGCTCTCTTGTTGTCTTACACTCGCTGTTCGCGGCTGCTAAGGACAGTACGTGTGCTGTGCATCAAACAGGGAAGATGCTCTTATCTTCTGGCTAGTAATTAACCCTGAAGTTGAGCTCCTTCTTAAGTAGGAGGCTAGAAGCATAGTGTGGGAAGCAGGTATTTATCTGATTACTTCTCTTTGGTTATCCTCGATGCAATGCATATTTATTTCCAGACTTTCTGGCCAGCAGGAGTTACTGATATTAATGATGGGTAGACTTTCAAAAGATCCTGAATTTTAAAGCAACTTTGAAGCCAGTTTCCTTTAAACTCCCTCGAAAACTTCTGCCAGTACAATTTATTTAAACATAAATAATAAAAATCTTGCATCTCTATGATCTTATGGTTATCACTCTCCATTCTTAACTTTTTGGTTTTTTGTAATCTAGATTTAATAGTCTTTTTTGGGACAGAGTTGGACTATTCCTATATTATTTAAAATATTCTTATGTATGTTTCCTATACAGTTTCATACAAATAAATCATGACCTTGAGAGGAAGCTTGAGTGTGTATTGTGAAACTTGTGAGGGCGTTCAAAACTCACACTATATCTAAAGTGTGTAATGGGCCCTCTGAACACATTTTGCACCAAATTAATCAAATGCCTATAAACATAGGGTATTTAAAATCCCAGATGCAATTCAGATTGCAATTTTTGTAACACAAACCCTGTCTTTGTTGCTGCCTTTTGCTACCACAAAAGGGTAGCTCTTTCTCATTGAAATGTTGAAGAAACCATTAACTCAATCAGTTTTTTGGTGGTCTTTTGCCGCAACTGTACCTTCACCTTGACATTTGATAGCAAAACATCATTGTTATCTCCTGTTCAAAGAGGAATTAATCTGAGCCCTGCTGCTGTTATTTCCTCCTTGGCCACTTGTCTGATCAAAGCCAAGCGATGGGGGAATGTCTGATTTTCCTTTACTCAGTATAATGAAACCCTTTTGCTGAAATTAGATCCAGCTTGTTTCAAAAAAAATTGCTCTGCTGCAATTAAGAAGGTGCTTGATGGCCCCTTTGATCCCTCAGCTAATTAGCAGGTTAGGGAGCAGAGCTGCTTCTGTTGAACTGGCCCACAGTGAACCAGGGAATGGAAATTACTGTATTTCTTGTCTCTACCTCCCACCTGGAGCTGCTGGATATGGGCTGATGGACGCAGAGCTTGGCAATGGACCAGATGCATGGTGTGCAATCAGACCTGTGGCTCTCTGTCACATCTCCCGTGTCACCTGGGTTTTGGGGTCTGGGCTTCGTGTTACGGACTCGCTTCCACGCGCAAGCGAATAGTATAGCAGCAAGTTGGGTTTTGTTTACTTGTTTCTTTTTAACTGTTCCACCAGAGGTCTAAACCAAAACTGTCAGCTTTTGGTAACCAGCAGTTTATTTCTGTTCTGCTGAAGTTTCTCCTTGCTGGGTATCTAGTAGCTCCTGCCTTACGGATGCTCTAGTTTATGGCTGATGAGCACAGGCATGCAGAGCCCACCAGTCTGTGCAGAGCTCAGGGCCTGCTGGGCACCTTGGACCATTTTGTCTTTAATCCATGTGCTATCCCTGGGTGGAGACACCCCATCAGACTCTGGGATTTCTGGCAGCCTCATCTCCTAGTGGGTTCTTCCAGGAGAAGCTGCTTTGCTGGAGCAGTTCATCTCTGTCAAGCAATGCTCTGTCTAAAAGTGGGAAAGCTTGGTATTGCCCTCATATCCTTTCTCAGTGTTCTGTCCAAGAATGTCTACTGGTCCCTTCATAAGTAGGATGAAAAAAAAGGGCAATGAAACCCTGCACCCAGGACAGGCTGTGAGCTGTTTTATGTTGTGAGTCTGCTCTTGCAAAAGAGAAGCCAAGAAACTTGATGGGAATCGAAGATCTTGAGGAGCTCTGAGACTCAACCCCTTTGGTCTGAGTACTTGGATTTCAGCGTGACCTTCTGAAAGCTTTGTTTTAACTGGGTTGCTGCAACCGGTGGCTTGCCTCTGGCATGGACATGGCAGGGCTGATCCCTTTGCTCCTGTGATCTGCACAGTGTTCTTACCCCTCTGGTCTCCCATGAGCACCACCGGGGTCAACCCAAGCTGGGGTGGGGTCAACCCAAGCTGGGGTGGGGTCAACCCAAGCTGGGGTGGGGTCAACCCAAGCTGCTGCTTCCTTCAGCTCCCTGGTGTGAGCTCAGTCTCACCATGGGCACCTGTGGGCTCCCTTGTGCAACCCTGTGCTCTGCTTGTCCTCTTCTCTAGGGCAGAGAGTGCTGCCTGTGTACGTGCTGGTATACCTATGCTTCATGGTATATAAACTAGCTCTGTATTTTACATTGGAAGTCTCACAAAAATGTCATAAACTTTCGCAGCAATGCATATTAATCTCCTATCTTGTTTTATAGCATGTGAAATGATGTGGCTCAGGTGCTCGTCTCTGAATAGGTATAATGGTTGTCCTGCTTTGCCTTTCAAAGATATAATTGATATTTGCTTGGGGATATCTGGGACTCTATTCTCCACTTTATTTTTGCGGGCTCAAATCCAATTGGTTTAGTTTGAGAAAGTGATGTTGATATCCTTACAAAGTCAATATTTCAGAACAGCTTCAAGGGGGGGAAAGTTAGAGGATACCAATATCCAGAGTGATGGCTTTTTAATCCTTTATCTTTAATTTAGCTCAATTATTGTGAAATAATCTTGTTATCCATAACTACCTGGCTGGATAGGATGACATATTTCTTCATTGTTCAGGTCTCTGTAGCTCACTGCCATCCTTGTATGTAATAGCAACATGTTCCCGGATGTCTAATGATAGCATGCAAAGTGTCTAATATTTTCAGATATCCTTTAGTAAAAGCTATGAATTCATACTTAATGAAGCTCAAGTGTCAGGGAGAGTCATTTCAATTATACTTCTGACAAAAATAATATTTTGGAGCATGCAGAGAGCTGTGAGAAATAATTGTACATTCCTTATTTATATGGCAACTAATAATGGAAATTTTTTTTTCTCTTGTAACATGATTTAGTCTCATGAAACAGTGATTTTTCTTCATTTTTCTGTGGAGTGTGGTTTCAGCTGCTACTCTCTTCTGAGATGGAAATTTGTTAATGAGGGATTTTTCTTCTGGAGATCAATTGCTTTACTAGGCATCTGAGTTAAGTGATGTGACTTAAATTTTAGCTGAATTTCCTAATATTCTGTTTCGCATGTGAAGCAGAAAGATGTTGTTTGACAGATAATAAAACATTTACAAGAAGAATTACTAAAAATGTAAAATAAATACTGCTTTTAAGATGTGTTCTTTTTAGGTGTTTGGGGGCTGTTTGGTAGCAGGGAGTGAATGGATTGAGCCAGAGAGTCTGGTCCTGGTCTCAGCTGCTGCTGTCTACTCCCTGCAGATTAAAGGGAAAGGGTATTCCCTTTAAAACCTTTCAATTTGATGGACAGAGAAGAATGTAAATACATTCTGATCAGCAGAAAACTTTTCTGACTCCACTGAGAATATTTCTGTAGTTGTGGGAAGTGCACTTTTTATTGAGGATAAGCTGATATTTGGTAACATCTAGTCCATGAAAATACTGTTGTGCTGTTTGGCATTTAAACACAGCCATTTCAAAATCTTTATGGGGAAAATATTGGCTTTATTTTTTTTAATGTTGGTACTGAAAATATTAACTCTGTGTGAAGCTCTGAAGTAGAGATTTGTTCATGTTACTTCAGGTGTAAAGAATCTAGGATTTACATAAACTTTCTTTGCATCTCAACCACGGTTTCTCAGTGAATCCTGCTGGAGAACTTGTCTGATGGAGCAGTTGTAAATAAAAAGATGAATTTTTATTGTAAATTGGTTTAATTAAAACCGGAACACTTGCCTGCAATACCTGTAGTTCTAATAAACATCTTATATAAATTGCAAAGATTGGACCCATGTGGGATCTTTACACATAAGTGCAATGCTTATCCTGGTGCCTGTCCATAGGGAATTGCACCCTTGAGCCTTGTAAGCCAGTATAAGGCTACCAGAAACCTTTGAGAAGGACAAGGGCGGTGCTGGAAACCTTTGCAGGTTTGCACAATATATTTGCTCTCTTATAACTTTTTTTTTTTTTCAATGCTTCCTCTAAATTAGTTCACCAACTGTCTGTTTTAACACAGAGCCAGGAATAAAAATACCTTTGTGTTCCTGTTGATTTTTAAGAGATTGAGTTTAATTGTCTTCATGCAGTTTTGTTTAAATAAATGATGCATATTTAACTGAAACACATGAAATAGAGCTCAATGGCATAGAAATGTCAGTGTAGTGTGGACCTTGTTGAACTTGCAAACTACATGCAGATATTGAGACAAATTCAATGTTTGGCTTAAGTGCATAGAACTCCACAGACTTCAGAGATTCATACCAGCAGTGAGCTGGTTTCTGGCATGTTGAACACAATGAAGTTTGTACTTCAGAAGTAATTCTGCACCTAGTCTAAGTAGTGTTTAATTTTCTGGAATGAAATTGTGGAGGATATGTATTTTGGGTGGACATTCATTTAACTGAGTATGTAAAAGAGAACATATTAAATTTTGAAGGGTATATTCAAGAGATTTGATTATATTTTTATGTCTGTTCAGGATGTTTGGATCAGAAATCTTTAAACAAAGACCAGGAGCTTCATAAATGCAACACATTGCTCTTGACTTTCTGAGCAGTTAATCCTTGCAAAAAAACCCCCAAACCCTATTGCTGATTGTTACCTACTATTGGCTATAAACCCATGTAAAGATCTGTATATGATCAAGTGTTTTTTCTTATTTGGGATTTGTGTGTGGAAATTCAGAATTGTTTTCCGTTAAGGAATAGGTATCACTAATATTTTTGTCTCCTCCGTGTCCCCCCCTTGGTGATCAAGCCTGAAGTACTATTGCATTTCAGAAATAGTTAGCACTAACAGTCTTAACTGCTAACATCAGAGTGTTAATTGGTATGGACCATGCAGTAATTAGTCATCTAACTAAAATAAAAGCAAGCAGAGGAATCCCTTGAATGGTCACAAAGTAACTGGGACATCAATCAAAGGCTTGAAGATTTTGAGATTATTCTAAATTTAAATAGAGTTCAGACCCCACTGGGGAACTGTACCCTGCCTAGGAGGCTTAATTAGACTAACTGTCTGCAAGACAGCATAAAACAGATGGGTGCGTTCCTGTTGGAAGTTGTTTAATGCACCTTTTGATAGCTCCAACAGCATATGCGTGAACTTTTAAGCATCTTCAACTAAGCCTTTTGTTTGGCCTCTTAGTTCCTTGAGGAGAATTTGAATAACGGGAATAGTTGTGTTGAAGAGCTTCATATTTCTGAGAGCTTTGAGCTGGTAACACCTGCCTAGTGTGGGAATTCATCTAGAAACCAAACCTGATGGTTGGCTCAGTAATTTGAACAGCAGAGCCCAACACCTCAGCTAAATATAATTTATAGTTTGGGAAATGTGGGGGATATTTTTTGATTAATTGAAGCATAGAATGTATTAAATGAAGTGTATGTTAGTAGTGAAAATGTTGTGTAAACTGTTTTAAGTAATCAATTTTTCCCAACCAGTATTTTTTGTGAAGCGAAGCGGCCCCTTCCTTGCAAACAGTAACGCTGGTGCTTTTACAGGAACTGTTGCAATTAAACTGTAAACCACAGACAAATACGACTTTCTGCTGCCAAGATCTTGCCTGGGGCTGATCTCACCTCACCTGCCCTGGTCCCAGGTTGCCCAAGCGGTGGCTTGTGTCCCGTTCTTCTGTCACTTACCCCATTTAGACAAACGTTCCCTTCCTCGACAGCTCCCACAAATCAGGGCTGACACAAATCTTTGTCCTTAGCTCTGATACAGCCGAGGTAAGAGCATGTCGTGGTGTTTTATGTTGCAGAGGCAGTCTGAAGGAATGGTTTTCTTTGTAGAGTAGAAGGTAAGAAAGTTTTCGGTGACTTTTAGTTAATTTAGCTGTTTGTACATTAGTCTATTTTCTAGTCTAGGAGCTGCTACCAAGCTGTGCAATGCTCTGCTGGCATATGTCTGCTGTACGTACAAGCATATCGGGTGATGTAGAGAAATGAGAAAAGTTAAACTTGCCCCCCAACAGTAAAGAGAAGGGATTCTACGCGGTTAAGAAAACGTGATAACTTGATACCCTTTAGTGTGTGACAGTCTGGAGACAAGCAGTATATTTGTATTCAAGAGCTTTGGGAGGTTTCTTTGCTTCTCTCAAGCCAGCCCAACATCCACGGGAGCTCTTGGGGTCACTTAGCAATCTTCAGTTTGCTTCCTTGCCCACGAGAACAGATGGAGGCTGACTTCGTGCTTGGGCTAAGTTCAAGCAACATCAGGAAATTGCTACGAAGGTAGATGAAGAGAAAAACACTGACATTTTTATTCCTGGTTTATAGAACTCTCTTATACTCCGGCGAGTGTTTTTTCTTTTGTGTTGTCCCTTGCCAACAAAGCGGTCTTACTGGCTTTGTGTGGGATTTGGGTCATCAGACAAAAAGGATCAGATCTTCTGTCCTTGAAAAATCTTTGAATTGACTTCTGCACATTTTTGGTTAGAGTCCCGAACAAATATTAATTGTTGGTTTGGCTAATCTATCAATTGTGTTTCTGAAAAATTAAGGAATGATCTTTTTGGAATGGTTTGTTACATGTCTCTGCTAGAAGTCTGTATTTATTTCCCTAAAGTTAGTTTTCGTAATATTATGGCTTTTGCTGCAATATCATTTTCCCAGCTTTTGAAGCTTAAAAGAGTAGTAGAGCTTACTAGCTCTACATCTTGCTGGATGCTTCATAAGTGATTTGTATTAATGTGTGCTTAGATGAATCCATTTTTCATGAAAACACTGGGGTTTTCATGGATGAATAAGACCTAATTCTGCCTGGCGAAAACATCACTATAAATAAGAGCTGATGCCATTGCATTTGAGAAAGAAGCAATTGTAAATAATGGAAAGAAAATTCTGTTCATGGAAATATTTCTTGTCTAGAGGGTCATACCATTTTATTTATCCATTTGGTTTTAACTTCCAAAATGTCTGTATTTGGAGTGAATACAGACAGGGGTTGTATTTTATTAAAAGTAGGAGCTGAATACTCTGGCAGGAGTTGGCCAAGTTTAGAATAACTTAATTGCTGAAAATGTCTGTCTTCCACATGAAAACTCTGTGTATGATAAACTCTGCCTGGCACAACCAGCCTGCCACTCTTTTCAAGCATGGGAATTTATTTATTTTTGTCTCAGTGACTGTTTTGATGCTTCAGATTTTACCTCATAGGTGTTGAAATTTTCTAAGATTAAAAGGAGTTACATGAAATAATTCTTGAGGCTTCCCTTCACCAATTTTCTCTGACACTTAATTCTTTTTAATGCTGTATTATGCTTGATTTATCCTTAGTTCTCCTAGGTCTCCTTCCTCTTTTTCTTTTTTCCTTCTGACACTATAACATGTTTCTTTCAATGTTTTTTAGAGATCAAAGCATTCTCTTCTACCTTTCTTCCTGTCGCTGTCTTTAAAACAGGTATTTCAATTAATGTAGACTGGAAAAGGAAAGATGATTCAAGAGCACTATAATGCTGTGGTAATTTAATCTGGGCATCTCTGAGTATCTCACTGAATTTCCAGTTGTTAATGTGCTTAAATTTCTTTGTCACATTTGGTTTTCATGAAAATCTTAGGAGACGCTTCCAGACAGCCAGAGAATAGCAAAGTGCCCCAAAGAAAGAGGAAGAAAGTTTAGAGAGGTCTTGTTTATTCAGATACAGTTTTTGAAGATGAAATAAATCTTTAATTGGCATCCAACTCTCCGGGAACGCTGTTCCACCGTTGAGGATGTCCCTTGGGACTTGGTCACCTCTTAAGCAATCTCTTGCATGTTTTCGTTGTCATCTGTGCTGCTGGCACAGCGAGCTCCCTGGGGGGAGCCTGGCACACCACTTGGGGGGCAGCAAAAAATGATTCCTGGTTCAGAACCAGCTGCTTAACTGAGATCGTTTTACTTCATCAGAACAGCTAACTAGAGATTTATACGTTCTCTCTCTTAACTGACGTATCTTATCAAGCAAATCCCTGGGAAAAGGATGGAAGTAGAATATCTTACTCTTTCTTTTGCGGCTTTCTCTGCTATGGAGCAATTCCACTTGGCAGTAGAGGCTGCTAAGACATCAGAAGGCAAAAGGAAGATGGATGCAGGTCATCTTTATATAGCGTCAAAGGAATCAAAGAATTATAAGGATGCTCATTCCTTTTAGAAAGCCACTGCTTATGAGGAAGCATCAGTTCTCCATTAGCAGGACTTTTTTTGCTATCTAAGGAAAACACTTAGTAGCTGAACTGCATGGAAATAGGTGTTTTTCCCTGGCATGTTCTGCCCCAGCTGTTCACCTCTGGGCTCTCCTGTCCCTGTGTCCTGGCTGGGCAGGAGTTATGAACACATTTTGGGTGTTTGTGCCTAGAAAACAGCTGTCCCAGGCTACGGCCTATGGTTGTGTCCCCTACTTTCCATGGCATCGCGTGCCGTACGTGGTTTCCATTCCCTCATTGTAGAGCCTCACCTCGTCCCTTTCCCTGGCTGCAATGCAAAATTGCGGTGGAAGAAAGGAGGTACAGGGGCTTGGAGCCTCCTAAGCCAGATCCAGCTCACGAGCCTGGTTTTGGCCACCTCTGGTTTGTTCTGGAGACTGGAAATATGGATGTAAATGAGTGTTTTGCATCCAGTCCCTTACGGAGAATCTTAATTTTCTGGCAAGAATGGGTACTTTAAGGTACTGAGCTGAGAAACCAGGGACTCTATAGCCAGTGTGTTTGAGCTTTTGTGAGTATGTGGGAGATGTACAGCTGTGCCACGTTAGCTCTCCTCATCTGAAAACTCTGGTTTAAAATAGTAGGAGTATGGGATTTTTGGGAGGTTAACCACCCAGCTGGACTAAAGTAATTGATATCTGCTGAGATGCTGATGACTCTAGCCTGTTCTATGCATGTCTGTCTAGGTGAGAAGGTGTCTCTTTGTAGGTAGGTCGTGAATCTACTGAGAGCAGCACTTCAAGGAACCTGAAGAAGAGAGAAGAAATGTCAAGGTGGACAACTACAAAACACCATCTGTGTTCTCGCCTCCTTCGTGCTGTGATCAGTTAGTGGTTAGGTCGCACCCTCACAAGAGAGGGGTTTTCTCTATTCATTTTTACAAGTCTTCATCTAATCTTCTCTTCTAAGCCTGATAAAACCATGGTGGTGTCACTGGTTTATTTCTGCAGATCTGGTGTCAAAATTTCATAGAACAGTGATGGACTGGTGGGTAGTGTAAATATGTATTGCAATTCTTTAAAATTGTTTTGCAATTTAATTAGCTGCTACTTTGATCTGTTGCAGTGTAAATAGGGAAGTGAAATAGTCCATTTTTCCCCAAAAGGCACAGATAATGTTTAAACTGATAAAGACACAACGTGTTTTCTGCAGCTGCTTTTGGTTTAGTTTGTCATCAAATGTATTTATTTGTTAGAAAACTGCTAGCAGGATCATATAGTCTTTTTTACTTTGAGTTTCTTCTTTCTGTTTTACAAACACTGTAGGAGCATTGTGCTTGTGTTACATTACATTAATCTCTTCTTACATTCAACTGAAATTGCGTTGGTTATAAGTAATCATAAACTGACAGACTTGAAAAGCTAACATTTGCTAGCTTCAAAGGAATGAAAACTGGTGATAAGTGAGGTTGTAAAAAGTCAAATTAAATGCTAATTGATGCAAGGGCACAAAGCAGTGAGGCACTTATTTTAGATGCAGGCACTACTTTTATCAGACTTGACGTATTGACCACTGTGGTTTCATGGATACTCTCATTTCTATTTTCTTCATCTTCATTTATATGAAGAGTAAGTTGTTGGGAAAAAAAAATGATGGTTAGACTATAGCTAAAGCCAACTGTTTATTTAGACTGATGCAAAAGTGCAGGTAAGCCTTGAATGCCATTGTGGGTACTTGAAGTGTTTTATTTTGGGGAAAAGTGGTGATTTAAAAAGAACAGTACTGAGTAGGCCTGGTAATTTGCATAAAGAGAAAGAACACTTACAGACTTGCGGAAATAAATCGAAAATCCTGTCTTAATCATCATACTGCTTTTAAATTATGTGAATTTGCATAGATCCTAATAGATACTAAAACCTGAATGATTCCTTTCAGAATAGTCACAGAATCATAACTACTTGTTATTACGTATATAAAACAAAGAATTAGTTATCAAAATTAAATCAGATGTTAGAGACCATTCTTCTCTCTTGTTTTCAGCTCGCTCTCCTTAATAACCTGAGATGAATCACAGACTGTTTAGAATTGCTTAATGCTTAAAATAGGTTGCAGAAGTAGGGCAGATACATGAGCATACATTTAGGATATTTGCATTGGCCTTCAAAGTAAGCTGATTTTGCAAAAAGAAAAAAAAAAGGGGGGGGGGGGCATGACACGCAAAAATCATCGTTCTCCTGAAAATTAAATTCTCTTGAATTCTAAATCAATGCATTTCCATCCTTGAATATTGTCTGCTCAGCTGAGGAAAGCTTTTGAGCAGAAAATAGCAAGACTCAGACCCTGGTCTTCAGAATTCTCTCAGCTCAAAACCCAACCCTGCCAAATCAGCCTAAACTTTGTGTCCTCAAAAGAAAAGAAAAAAAAAAAAACCAAACAAACCCAAACCAAAACCCAGGCACTTTCTCACCCACTCACTTGACTTGTTAGGAACTCCTTGGGACTACTTGGGTGAGTAATGTGAGTGGGGTTCTGCACTGAAGCTCCTAATATAAAGCCTTCAAAAATCAATGTGTATTTGGAGTCTGAAAGCAGCTCCTTTATAGTGATAATTTTTGCGCAAGTAAAGCTGTACAGCAGCATAATAAAGATTTAAATAATGAAACAGTGAGGCAGTATGTGATACTTCTGAGAAGCATTAGTAATATTAGACCAGGGTTTCAGGTTTCTGTTGTTGGGACAGTATAGATGTGGGGGGAGCAAGAAACTTCCCCCTTCTTGGTAACTCTTCAGCAATGTCAAACCCCAAAGCCTTACCTCGTCTTCAGGGGCTCCTGTTGGCATTGGAGAGAGGAGTACCTTAAAACATGCTGTAGAACAGTGTAGGGTGCTCTCTGAAGGAGCATCTTACTTGAGCCTTACTTAAGTGTATGAATACTTAATTTTTTTTTGTTTATTTAAAACAAACAAACAAAAAAACCTGACAAAAACCCTCAACTAATTTGACATGATTATGTTGTCACAAATGCAGACTTCCACCTAGGTTTGCTGGCTGGCATCCCTGCAGCTTTCTGACCTTCTGGAGAACATAATCTTGCATGAAACTCAACTGAATCTCATCTTCAGAGCTTGTTGGTGCTTTAGTTTTATGGTGCTGATGCTGTGAGAAATAGACTTGTGCCCTTCTGTTAGACTTTGAGTTGACCAGTTGGTATTTCTTTTGCTATGTAGTCAAAAGAGTCTGCATTGCCTTTGACTCAAAACCCAAATGTTAAGGTTTTAGTATCAATTGTGAGAAGGTATTTTTGCAGATTGCTGCAAGCTAGTCATAAAGGGGCCTTTTGTTCATTCAGTGTCTCTTTGGCATCTGAATGCTGATTGCAGGAATGAGTATAGAAACTACCCAGATTTCCTTTCCATGACCTTTTTATATACTAGGCTAAAACAAAAGCAAAACAACCAACAAACCCAAACTACCTAAGTGATCAGGTAAATGTAACTAACATATTGAGTAATCCAGGTGAAATAAGCCAGTACCTGGATAGCTGTGTAAGAAATTAAAGGACAGTCTTGGTGAGCCTGTAGTCCTCAAAGCAAACAGGACAACTGATTTCTGTTTTATAAAGGCATCTAGGCGTATCCAGGAATGTGTCTAATAATTCTGGGTTTGGAAATGTGGCAAGTCATTTGAGAGGTTCACAGGTATTTGGAGATATTTCCTTTCAAGGGTCAGTCCATCAGCAATGTGTCAACCACCCTAAAAATTAATGTTTTAAAAAAAGCATTAAAAATAGAGACCAAACAAAAGGCTGAAGATGTATTCCTGGTGAGTCGGAAGTTGTATGTTGCTTCAGCTGGACACATGAAGAGGTTCCTGATGTTTGCAGTATTTTTTTTCTAAAAAGGTGTCATAACTTGCTCAGGAGGCAGTTGCTTTTGGCTTGTGATGACTATCTTATAGATTTGAGCCCCTTACTTTTTTTTATTATTATTTATTTTCCCAACTCAAAGTTTGAGTTTCTGGTTGTGAAACCACTTAACACGTTCCCTGGGCTTTCGCTGTATTCCCCCAGAGCATGCCAGAAATCAGACAGTTTGTCCCAGCTTTCATAATTCCTTCTTCCATTGCTGTAAAATCCTCCGATGCCCTCACTGCAGCACTCGCCTCTGC
Source organism: Aquila spilogaster (assembly GCA_024606505.1). Taxonomy (NCBI): domain Eukaryota; kingdom Metazoa; phylum Chordata; class Aves; order Accipitriformes; family Accipitridae; genus Aquila; species Aquila spilogaster. Next base: position 31,556 of record JANHGO010007827.1, on the reverse strand, counting down.
GCTGCAGATCTCTGCTTTGTATTCTGCACTGCTTCCCTGCCGGGAGTTCCCACTGACGCTGGGGAGCTTTCTGCATGCAGAGTAAGTGATAGTGAGCTCCAGTGGTGATCAGAGCAGGCTTTTGCCCTCAATATTTGATATAATCCTATGTAACAGTTTATATAAAGAAAAAAAAGGGGGGGGGGGGAGGAAAAAATCAACATACCTTTCCCCTTGCCCAACTTGCAGTATTAACCTCTTGGTAATTTCCCACCATCTAAGTGTTCATTGCAATATATAGTCTTGATATTTTATTTGTTTGCAACAATGACTCATGAAGTGTCAACACAAATATCTCTTAACATTCTCCAAGTTAAACTTGTGATTCTTAACACGTGCTTAAAGACTACTGATTTTTGCAATGTCTAATAACATTGTGAAAAGTTTTCCATGTTTTACAGATAGTTGGGGACTGCTATTTGAATGCTTGGCTTCCAGTGTTTCTGATGTGACAATTTGACTGGCTATGCTTTCTTTGTTTTGCTGTCTATCTTGATTTTTGCTAGTGTTTGGTGGTTTGGTGTGTGGTGGGTTGTGTTGTGCATGTGTGGTGTGGTGTTTTTTTTATTTTTTTTTATTTTTTTATTTTTTTTTAAAAGCAGTGCAGACTGTCGCCAAACTGGTCAAAGTCACTGGGGGTAGTTATAGGTGTTCAGCATCTCTATGTGCCACAATAATTTCTACATGTCCTAGTAGTGCCTTACTGTTTGAGAGGGTTCTAGTCAACTGGTTGATGAAAATACAGTATTTCTTGGACTGACTACTGCTGTGTGTCAACTTATGGCTGACACCATCCAACCATGTATAACTTGGATGTACCCTACAACTTGTAAACTTTAGAAAACTGTGTCATACTGAATGTTCTGATGTGGAGTTAACGCTGCTACATCTGCAGAAGTGTGGATGGTATAAATGTAAATAAAATATCTTCTGTGAAATACTATCAGTGTATTTAAACATGTCTAATAGCATTGTGAAAGATTTTTAAAAAAAGGCAAATGTTTTCCACCTATGTCTGTCTGTCTTTATGAATTAGCACTTTAGTATAACGTAATTTGTTAAGCTTCTGAAGAACATTTCTTTATTCAAAGTCTCTTGGCTTCCCAGTGGGATGAGGTAGGTGTGAAACTGGCCAGAGATATGTCTAGAAGACCCATGGAAATAAATCTGAGAAATGGAACTATAGCCTGTGCTGTGCTAGTGACAAAGTTTGCACATAGAGGATACTCGAAGTACACGAGCGATCCTATTATCTCAACAACTTTTTGCATAGTAACAACTTAGAAGGATTTAGATTAACTATGTGATTAACTGCTACAGAAAGGCCACCATGTGTGAAATAGCTGGGAACACGTTTCCCTGTTTAAAAGGTACCCTTTAAGATGATGAGTTGGGGGAGGCGGGGGGAAGAGATGGTAAAGTACGGACAAGAAGCAAAACTTCAAACATTTTCTTCCAAGGTCCATGCTATCCATGACCAATTTCTCCAAAGCACCCTTCTGTTTTTAAAAGCAGGGACCAATGCTGCATTTTCTACTTGCATGAATTTATTTCTATTTTGGTTATTGATGATCGTGATTCTGGTAATCCCTGTTTATTGCATGCTTGCCCTCGCAGCCTGCTCCATGTACCCTGAGCTAATGTTGTCAGAGTGGGACCAGTATTCCAGCTGCTCCAGGGCAGAGCAGGGAAATCGGCTGGCCCCTTCCCATCAGGTGCTGTGGGGGACGCTTACATCCAGGTTTTCCTGCACCGCTTTCTCTTGCAGACAAATTCTTGATGTGGAAAAGAATAAACTTTTACAATTAACTTTTATTTAAACTCAGGTAGTAATTATGTGCTCTGTACCCAATTTTGCAAGGCCGGTTAATTTTCTTGTAAACAGTATTTTGGTTGGGTTTTTTTTTTTTTTTTGGTAAAGTATAGTAACAGCTTCTAAAATGCTTTAAAAAAGATATTTCATGACCCTCTGGTGTGAGTTAACATCTCCTATATGTCTGTCTTCTCTTTGACTTTGTCATTGTGTGTTAATTCACTCAAAATATCTCATTCCACTTCTCTAGGTTTTAACTTTTATGGGTTGTTTGTCTCTACTTCATCTACTTCATATGGGTTAATTATGTAAATCTTCATTTCGTGTCACGTAAGCCTCTTCATTTCACACCTCCCTGGAGCTGGTTAATACCCCATAAAGGTGTCTGTCTTATTTTTTATTTGTGTGTGTGTGTACCTCCTGATACAAGTTAATACTCCATAAGACCTGGGGTTTAAATTATTTAAAGTATGTTGGATCTTTCTACTTTGTGTCAGTGCAAGTTGTATTCAAGATAGATTTTTAAATATATTTTTCATGAGACAATGAAATGGCCTAATAATTCTGTATGTCAAACTTGAAGTGTGTGAATAAATATGGCATACGGTGAATATATAGTCTCAATACTTTCAGTTATTGTATACTCCCCCCCGTATATATTGAAGCTTATGAGGAACAGGAATGAAATAAAATTCTTTAATAATCAACAGACTGTAACAAATATCATTATTAACTTCTATGTTGCTTGATTCGCAGGTGGGCAGTACAGGAGTGGCTGCAGTGGAGAGGGGTCACAATCCTCATAGGTTTGAAATGCTCCTGGGAGAGCATCGGAGTTACGCTGAACTCCAAGAAACTTTTGAGGCAGTAAAATAGGGGTTGTGTGCATTAAAACAAGCAGTATTCTAATGAAATTGATTTTAATTAATACATTTTTATATATAGACTTAGTGATGCCACTGAAGGAAAAAAAAAACCAAACACAAAAAAACCCAAAACCCAAAACAAACAAAAAACAAACAAAAAAACCCAACCAAAATCCAAACCATATGTTTAAAAAAAGTACATTTAGCACAGTGATGCAGCCTCTTGACTCCAAACTGGTTACCAAAGCTACCTCCTCTGGTTGCGAGCAAGAACTCCTTATGCAAAGCCAAAAGGAATAAAGTCTTGCGTTAGGGAATTGTTGTGGTGTTTGGAGCCACTTGGTAGTATTTACAGGGTGCATTATCATGCTGTCATTTCAAGGCTCTAGCTATAAAATCAGGAAGCAAAACAGAGCTTGAGGAACTGGAACAGTTTGGTAAACAAGACAATGAATGCATTTCCTCTGTAAGCATACACAAGAGTTCAGTCAGAGAAAGCAAACTGAGCTGAATCCTACTCTTAATAGAGAGAATTTCCTTCTACTCCCCTTCTCTATGTGAAAACTTTTCATCTTTTGGGAAATTCAAAATCTCTCTCTCTCCCTAGGCTTTATCATCAGCAATCTCTGTTTCTTTGCGCTTTTGGGAGAAGAGTAGACTTGGTGCTGGGGGATGAACTTTTGTTGAGGACAATGCTATTTGGTTGAGTACAACACCTAGGGGAGATACTTGGTTTGTGTGCTTTCCAGGAAATCTGAAGAAATAGCTGTGGAGACAAAGTCAACACTTACAAAGTGTAACAAGTGATGGTTGAGGTGCAGCAGTCACCTGTCTAAAATATAAAATGCTTAAATATATTTGTGTATGCGTATACAGGTGTAAAGATGCATTCCAGGGTGCTCACTTTCTTTCTATTCTTCTCCTTAGCTTATTTTTTCCTTAAACTCTGGTTTTGTTGCTCCCAGATGTTCATTTGTGTGTGTACAAGAGTACAGTATCCCTGATTGGGCTGGGCGTGGCTCATGCGTAGACCTTCTCATTCTTCTTGTCTCTCTTCTTTCACATTGAAATAAAGTAAAATTCAGAATAAGTGGATATAAATTGCTTGACCTAATGTAAGCTTAAGCTTGATTAATTTTGAAATTAGTATTTCCTATCATTTAGCCCCCCTCCCCTCAAAAAGTTAAACTCCTGCAAATTCCACTGCAACAACAAAAAGTTATTCCTCCAATACCGTAACAAATCTTCTATTCCAACCTCTATTTTCTTTTCAAAATATGTTTCTGTTTGTCTTGGATTAATATCTGGAATAGATAGTCTGTTTTTCAGTCCATGTGTAACAGATTGTGTGGATGAGCAAAGGAGAACACAGTGAGTGAAACAGTTTGCTCTATTGTGGTCAGCAGGGAAAGGGATGATACATAAAAAGATTTAAGGGGCTTATCAATACTCACTATTGCAGCTGAGCTAATATGATGAATGAAAGCTGTTGATACAGAATGAGATTCTTACCTGACTTATGGCTGAAGCTATATTTGCAATGAAAAATCTGCCTTTTTAACATATGTGTGTGGCTATAGATGGTTGTAACTACACGCTTTTAGATTGCAGTAACATAATCTTAATTTTTTTAAAGTTAACCCTAAAAATGTAAGTCAATAGGATAAAAACACATAAAATCCTGACCAAATGTCTGGTCTATGTATAACAAATGCCTCTTGCAGCTCATCCTGCTGTTTGTGCTCTCCTGTGACTAATGAATAATATTGTCTCACGTGTACCTGCACACCCAATAATCTAGCTATCTGGAGGTATCCCAGGCATCGGGTTCCTTGATTGCTGACAGAAGTCAATGACAGAAGAAAATGTCAGTCTAAGCTGCCCGTTGTCCTGTAACTGCAGGACTAGTCTCTGCAATAATAATATAGATATTTCTCTACTTAATGTTCAAATGACTCTATTTTCATCCTAAGGGATGCTATTACTCAATCTATTAGGAAGCGTGCTGCTTAATTTTCCCTAATGCAGAATTAAGCAAAGCAAAACTCTGGGCTTAAGTTTATCCTAGTTTTATACTTCTGTTTTGCTATACGTGGTGTTGTGTTGGCAGGCTGTTGTGCTGTGCACCTCTATCTCGAGGCGTGAGAGATGCATGCTGAGATGATGGTAAGACTCCTTTAACCTTATATCTATACGGACAAATTCAAGGCCAGAGCACTTGAATTATTTTCAAAACTATATAAGAGTTGAAACAAGATAGCGTAGCATATATTGTGGACTGTATTGGAGGTAGATAATCTAACAGTTTATTTTTTTCAGTGTAAAATTGTAATATAAACACAAAATACCACAAAATGAATCCAATCTTCTTGCACTCTTGAGGTTTCAATGTCGCAGCCTTTCTTGCATGTTTTACTTTGTTTTTAGCGCGTCTCTTCACTTTGAAAACTTTAAGTGATTTTGTGGGTACTGAAGGATTTTATGCTGTAATTTTCTTAAGGCCATTACCAATCATATCCCATGTCCTGACTAATATTTCATTCTCCTATGAAAGTTAGAAAGGGCTTTTCTACAACAGAATCAGGACAATTACTTCAGCAAAATTACAGTACATTATCCGTGAAGTGTCAGAAGATGGCAGCCAATTTCTGCTGTTTGATCAGGATATTCAAGATCCTCCTCATTCGGTAAGAACAAAAACTCTCAGAAGAGGAAATGAGATGTAATGGTAATTTTCAGATTGCCTGTCAGCCCTAAACACATTTCTATCCATCAAGACAGTGACATAACGTTGACTTCTCTAGCATTTTATGGTTAATTTGCATAACCCACAGCTCCCGTACTTTCTTGAGACTTCATTGCAACTTTTCCACATGTAATTCATAGAAAAACCTTCCACATAGCATAAACAAAGGCTAAAGAAGTTTACTGTCATTGTATGACTCATTATCTGAACATATTATGGTACTGCTGCACAATTTGTATATAGCTTTCAATAAAAATGACTGCTATAAAAATCAAAGTTCTCCTCAAATAAACCACACTGGTGTTATTTTATGCCTCTTGTATCTGTGACTAGGGTAATAAATACATGGCAATAGGGTTTTCAGAGTTTTTGATGGCTTGGTGCTAGATGACTTGTTAAATGAGTGTCTTTTGGTTTGCCAGATAAGGGCTACTGAATTTATCGCCTCTGGATTAGCAAGGACACATGTCCTGCTGGCTGTCCAGACTACAGACAGAAAACATAGTATTCAAATGTTCAGGCCTGTGAACTGGGTTTATTTGGTGTAAAGGACTGAACTTTCAGATTCAGTTCATGAGAAATTCCCAATAAGATCTTGTAGAATGAAGTCCCCTAGAAAAAAAAAAGTGCATTTACTTCTTTACCACTACTTCAGATTTTATCAGTACAATGATAAAGAGAGCAATGTCTTTAAATAAGTTATCTTACTGTTGGGTGTTGCTGGGGAAAAAGGATTAACGGTTTTAACACTTAGATTTGCCTAGGATGTAGCCTATACTGACAAACGTGTGGGCACTGGTGCAGCTCTACCAAGATCTCTAATCTACGTGATAGCAGAAGGTGGTTAGCCTGAAAGGAAAAGGTTTAAGGAAAAGTGAAGCAGAAATGATAACAGAATTTTTTAAAATAGAAATAAAGGATAAGAATATGAAACATAAATGAAGAGCACAGTGTTCTTGTCCTCAGTTAATACTGAAAGAAGAGGAGTTACTATCTTACTTGCTGCTCCATTTTAGTGGGAAGATTTAAAAGGGAAGGAGGAAGATGAGTTTATTCTCCTCAAAGGGATGCTGGAAGGGCAAAGAACTCTGGAAATGATTTGTGCCAATAGAGCCAACAAAATCTGCTTTTGGGTAGTTTCTTTTCGTGCTACTTGAATGTGTAAAGGTGCAATTAACAATAAGACTTTAATGTGACTTTAAAAGTAGTCTGAGCTAGATTGGAATGCTTAAACCCAGGGGGACAGTTTGGAGGCACATTGCCTTACATAAAGCAGTGTTGTCTTGTGTTCATCCTTCTGTAACATAAAACTCTAGAAACGGTTTGTTCTTGTTTAGTGAAATCTCAGAAATTCATCTCCTGCAGTCAGGTTATGTACAGCATCCTTGTTCAGGATATGTGCCTGGATTGAGCCTCCCTGTAATTCGTTCATTTGCTACACTGAAAGAACTGTGATGATAGAGTCTCTGCTACATTAAAGGTTTTTTAATTGTATGTAATCTTTCAAAATAAGCGAAGCAACAATTTGATCTAAATGCTAGTCCTACTTTAGTTAAAGATGTATGGTTACATTACCCATGTGTTTTAGAAGTTTGTCTGTATCCTTTACATATTCATAATGCATAACATAATTATTATAGTTCTAGTGGATTTATAAATACACTTTTATAGTTATTTGTAATCCTACATATATATAGCTGTAAACTGAAAGATAATAGACACTATACTAGGAAAAATGTATTCCTGTGATTTCCCACCACTCACCCCAGATTGTACAGTTTGATTTATCATACTGGTTCTGGCACAGGTGTTGTTTAATGGCTTCTATGGCAATTATAGAAAATTTACTTAGACTGGTCTGGGCTGATTAAGGAACATCAGGTTTCAGCAGTGTGGGTGTGCTCTGCAAAGATTGGTCAAACAACAGCTAGGCTGTGCTCAATCCTCCTGGGCTCCAATTAAGCCTCTGTTTATCCCACTACTTAGTAAAGCTTTGAGGTGTGTTTTATGTTAGGTGATCTATATAATCTCTGTCCCACCAAAGTGGAAGAAAGCATAGCCGCAATTCCACTGGAGCTGATGGGCATAGCAGGGTTTATGGCTGAATTAAATTTTCTGTTTAAATGCTTCTGTTTTCTTTAATTTTTCCATAAATGTTTCACATCAACCACTGGTTGCATGGTGACTTTCTACAAACCCTGTGATATTAAAAGTCTAAAACCAGGAAAAATGTCCCTGAGTGTGACCTGCAAAACTCTGCAGGTTGGTCAGTGTATATGGAACGTTTCTGGGTGAGAAGTTTTGTCTATGCCTTCAGCACCTCTGGAAGCTTCATCCCTTATAAATAGAAATGTCTCCTGACTTATTGCAGTGGTATCACTTGTAGACTGGAAACATCCGACTGAAGGTCAACAGACTTCATCTGACAGCGTGACTTACTGAAGCTATCGGATACGGAGGAGCAACCTGGCCTTTCTGCTGAATTGGTTGGGTGTGGTGTTTTTTTTTTTTTTGAGGAGTTTATTTTTGGTATATTGTAATGCTTTCTGTGGTGTCTTTTCAGCAACCTAATCGTATAGAGGGACCCACTCCCTGCCTGAAAAACTGATGATCTGGCAAGAGGTGAGCTGTCGGGTGAGCAATCTGGGCTGTGACGCTGTACTGCAGAAGATGGAAGAGGGCAGAGCTTGTTTGGGAAGCGGTTTGTCTGCCTGTGTATATGATGTTTGTCGTGGTAACCTCTGAGTACGCACAGATGTGGCTGATGTTAAAACCAGGGAAGGGTGGTGGAAGTGGGGAGCGATTGCTGCTACTGGATAGGGAAAGAGGGGAATGGGCTGCTGAGCGGTCTAGGCAAGAGTAAATGCTCAACAGCAATGGAGAGATATTAGAGAAAGAGGAGGATAAGGCTGAAAAATAGGCTTTGAGGTCAAGTTTGGCAGAGGTACTGCCAGCCTGTGGCTAGGTTATGTAGTGTGGAGCGGGCAGAAGCCAGGCTGAAGAGAGCATCCAGGGTAAGAGTGTGGATGTGGACAGGCTGCTTGGCACGTTCAGAAGTGCAGGGGAGGAGCGAGAAAGGATGGCAGTCACAGAAAACTGAATCTCCTGACATAGGTTGTCTCCGAGAGTGTGTTTTGTTCCTGGGACTACAGGAAAGGTATCATTTTTGATGACTAGCCTATTTATAATTAGGCTCCTAAGCTGCTGCCAAGGAGAGTATGATTTTTCAAAGGAACATGTGCCAAATGTATTGAATTAGTTAGAAACAAATGGGCTTTGTTTACATTTTTGAGGGAAATTCCTAATTATATTATGTTCAAGTGCTGAGAATGTCAGCAAACAAAGAAAATAAACAGGTGATATAACAAAACTGTTAGATACCTTTCCCAGAGTGAAAAGAGTTGATAGCGTATCCCCAAGTAGCAAGAATATTACAACCAAAGGAGTCAAGTATAGTTAGAACCTAAAGGCTAATCATAGAATAACACATGTATTTCATTTATTATGTAGAATAAATGAAGTTATGCCACCTTGTCTGCAACCTTCAACTCGCCTACTTAAAAGAAAAGCTTTTTATCCTTTTAAAGATGTAATATAAAATGTCATGTGAATGTAAACAGAATGAGTGCTAAAATTTTTTTGGTAGGAATTCAGTTTTGATCAAGTCTGAGGTTCTGTTCACACTGTTTAATTTTAGACTTTCAATGTCAAAAGTTTCCACAGAAAAGAACATTCATGCTAAAAATGGGAAGTCCTTCAGATAGGAGGTGCTCACAGATGCGCAAAATCTATGGCATCTCTGTTTCACTGCTTCCAACAAAAACCAAATGTGCCTCATAACTTAATAGGCTGCAAGGTGGGACAGAATTGTTGGGTCCCAAACCAGAGATCCACCTGCATATCCAGATCTACTGACGTTATCCCACACTGATGTCCATTTAGACTCTGCTGGTGGTCTCCACATGCTTCCCAGCCAGCATTTTCCAATATGTCATTATTGTTGCTAGAAATGTTAAGTTAAATGTGAAGTCAAATACTTTTGCCCTGTCCCGCATGGACAGAGATGTAGAACAAATTCTTTTCCTTTGAAGTGACTTTTGCCTGTTTGAAGCTGTTATTGCATCCTTCCCCTTTTGTAGTACCTCCAGAATTTTCTGCTTTTCTCCTCGGTTTGACCAGCCTTTCATCATTGGTCCTCTTTTATTGTCCAACAGTAACTGTCAGTACTTTTCTTATTTTTCCTGAAGTTGTCTCCAAAAGTGAACTTGGTTTTTACTTCATGCAAAATAAATCCAAAATTACTAAAAATTGTGCAACAATAAGGGGTTCTCCTTTGAGAACTGCTGTGTTCCCGTGTTAGCCTACTGTCTGTTATTTCTTGAGTTTTTAAAATGCACACAGTCCACAAATATCCCAATGAGATATTATATTTCATATTGTAGTCACTGTTTTGACATATCTTGAAATTCTGATTAGAAATGTTACAAGTCAATAGGCTCTGAAGAAGAGTTTATTCTTTTTCTCGGTCCTCCATGCAGTCTTCGGCTTAGCTGCAATATTAGCTTCCAAGAAGTAATGTACTGTCCTTAATTTCAATAGTGAACAATCATATCTGGTTTCGCGAGTTGAACTGGGCTATGAAGCAGCATTGAACATCACTTGGTGTCGATGTTTCAACTACACATTGATTTAGTCTTTGCCAGAGTTCACTGTTACTCTGTTTTGTATCTCTGTCTGATTTAATTTCTCAAGATCAATATAGAATAATTTCGAAACTCGCTCAATGACCAGAAATTTTCAGTGGGACTGATGTTTCTCTAAAAGCACATCAAAGTGACTGCAGAGCCTGCATGAGTGGGTGCTGTGAGAGGAGGGGGGTTCTGGGAAATACAGAGGCTAGTTTCTTAACTGAAGTTCTTGCATGGCAAGAGAGATGAATGAAGGGGGGGGGGGGGGAATACAGTTCTCATCCATCATCAGAGGAGTAAAATTTACCCTTCTCAGATGAGCTGCTGAGTTTTCCTCTCCATCATCTGTCTCACAAAAGGTAGATCCCCATTGTTGCGGTAAGTAAGGCAGGACTAGTAGATGATCAGCAAGAGCTGTGACCCTACGAGTTTCAGAAATTTGTTAAAGGTCAAGTGAGAAGAGGTCTGGATCTCAGACAATGAAATACACTCTGACGGGAACATTCGGTTTTTGCAAAGACCTCAGCGCTCTTTCTGCCTCTGCTCGTTAATCTTGACCTAGCAGCATTTCTCCCATCATATATCTTTTCTCCTGTTAAAGACAAAGATTTTTTTGGTAATTATGAGGGCACAGTTGCAGACAACAGCTTGTTACATGCCGAACAAGAGAAGTGTTGTAACTGAAGTGTTATCTCTTAGAGCTGAATATCTTCAAAAAAGAAGCAATGCACATGACCCATGAAGCATATATAAGAGAACTAGTAACTTTTAGAAGAAAAAAGTATTTTGTTTTTAAAGTAATCTTTTAAAAGAAAAAAACCCCTAAAAATAATTTGCTGTGGAAAATGTGCTGTATACATTTATTTTACAGAAAAGCATGAGGCTTTACTGCTTGTACACTGGGTCCTAAGACCCCACAAAAAGTAGCTTCATATTTTAAAATTTTGTTTGCCGAAACAGTCAGTATTGAATTTTGGTGTTTGGTCTTTGCTATACTTGCAACGGTCTCTTCTTGAATTATTCTGATTAATTGCTGCTTTTTTTTTTTTAAACATTACCTTACTGATATATTCTTTAAAAACACCTGTGGTCTCTGCGGTCTTCCCCCCCATTAGAAGCAATATGTCACTTTTATGGATTCCAAAAGAACAGCTCATGCCCTGTCATTGCAAAAGGTGCATGTCTGGGGTACTAAAGATTGGCTATCTGACAGCAGATTTCCTTCTCTTGTGGGTAAAGGCTACTGGGGAGTATTTATTTCCTGGAGCAGAAACAGTCCAAATAAAACCCCCATATTAATGCTTTCTGGTAAAAGAGCTAGATTTGTTCAGTCTAAATGTAAATACTAAATAATCCCCAGTCTCAGTTTCTCACCTTTTTAAGGTGGAGGTGCTAAAGCCTGTTGGAGAACTCAGAGTACCTGGAGTTTTCCTTCAAGTGTTGCATCAGTGCAAAGGTCTTCTCCGTTATAGTAGGGAATAGGTCAGAATAATCCAGAGACAAGAGAAGATATTGTTGAAACAATTTGCCTATTTTTAGGGAATGTGTAGGAATAAAAACCATATCTCCTGCAATTTTCTGCTGTATCATGACTTGCTTCATTTTTTGATTACTAAAAATTAATGTGGCATTTTAAATTTCACCTCATTTGCTTTTAAGCCACTGCTCTACCAGTCAGTCTAGCGAAGAAAGGAAAAGCTTCCCATAGATTTGAGTTTTACACAATCTATCGTGTGTGGTGATTTCATTTGTGCAAGACTATGGCTTGAACTCTTCAGTTATCTGATGACCGATGCACGGACTGTAAGCCACATCTTGGTTAAAAGTCACAAACTTCAGACCGATGGAAATATATACTCTAGCTCCCTTTTTTCCCCTCAGCCAACTTACACAAATGTGCATTGTCTACTAAATGGAAAAGACAGTGCTGGTGTTCCTACTACGCAGCGTTTTTATAAATTGAGATGAGTTCTTGCACTTTATTGCTTTGAGAAAAGAATGAAAAGACCTCTTTTAACTGGGCTCATGAACACTGGCATTCGATGTTTGGCAAAAGCTGCTGTGCTGCTTTTTTAATTACATTTCTTTTTTATTGCATTTCTTTTTTTCTTTTGTAGGGGCTGACAGTAATTTAGTTTTACAAGGGTCCTGTTGTATTTTGCATTTTACAGTGTAATATTTCATAATTTGACTCTGGTATTCTGTAATATTTCAAGTGAATTTCCCGTTGGTTTAGCAATTGCTACTGAAATGCAGTGCTAAAAACCTAGCATCTTGTCTTGGTTCATCTACTCTAGCTCTTGTAAAAGTTTGTTTTTGATCTTGGAGACAAGCATATTATTAATAGCTATTTCACTTTCTGCTAACGTCTCTCTTGATTTTCAATGCGTTTTTCTTTCCTGCATGAAATTAGTAGCCTTTCTGAAGAGTTGAATTAAATTTAGATTCAGAATGTTTTTCTTTCTCTCTTTTTCTTTGAGAGCCAGGTGGGAAATCAAAATCTCATCTCCTGAGATCTCACTCCCACAAAAAAAGTGCCCATATCTCTTTGAGAGTCCATAATTTCACAATTGTGTAAATTGAATGAAATAGGCCTGATACTCTAAAAATTAATTGTTTCACATCTTCAGACCCTTTGAAACCAAATGCCAGTGCAAGATACCAATTAGAAGCACTTAGGATAAAGACATGGGGGTGTCTGAGAGACAAATCTCCTATCTGTGATAAATGCAGCAACATACAACTTACCAGTATTTTGGAACTGGATTTTTAAGGTAGTCACAAGAGAATTGTGGATGTCAGATTTGAGACTTCACTTTCACTTTTAGAAGGACTTTAAAAAAAAAAGTTCTTAAGAATTAAGTATATTTGAAGGAAAGTCCAAATGTTGTCAAGTCTTGCAAACTTTTCGAAGCAGATGCATGGATTTGCCTATGCAGAGAAGGGAGAAGTGAAAGTCTGGGAAGTACAGGTCCTAAAAAAAAAAAAAAATCTACTTCCAGAAATGTGCACTTCTTGCTTTTTAGGTACTGATTTTTTTCAACCATCAGTTTCATGCTTACTATATGATGAAATGAAGACCATCATGATAGATTAAATGGATTAGTTCAAATAAATCAGTTTATCTAGACAAACTATGTAATTTTGAGGTGTCTCACTTTTGAAGGATGGCAATCAGTGATTGAGGTACAGATCATAAATAAGACTGGCAAACTGAATTTTATTTCCTTGGGCTGCTATTGAATGCCTAAAGAACAGCATCCAGGCTTGGAGACTTCAGCTCTGTTTTGACTGAAGGCTTGCTCTTGTTCTAATTGCATTCTGTGAAAACTTACCCTGTTGTTGAATTAGTCTATTAGATATCATCTACGCTCTGCTTACCTAGGAAATGTTTAGGGAAACAGAAATAAAGAAGGGCATTTTCCATGTTGCACAGTGTAACTATTTGCTGTGTGAAAAAAGACTTCCTCTGGTTTGAAAGCTGGATGCCTCCACAAAAGCTTTGCAAAAGAAAGGCTTAAATTAGTACCATATAATCCTCTATCTGCACCTAGGGATATGTAGAATTTAAGCATGCTGCAACATAAAAACAGTTCTCGTTCATATAGATTTGGTTACAAATAAATAAGTAAAATGCTTTTATTTACCCTCCACTGAGGGACCAGCAGTGCAATATCCTGCATTAATTTTACATGAGATATGAGTTTAAGGTGTATATGCAATTTCCTTGTATAAATAAATAGCATTTTTTAACGCTAATATGAGATGTACATTGGGTAATCCATTGCTTTCTGTTATTTTGTCTCAAATTTTATGGGTATGAGATAAAATTGAGTTAATCTTTGTTAAAAGATGAACTTTTGAATAGGTTCCCTGCTGAGTGTTTTAATTATTTGAGCAGGTATTCACAGCTTGAGACCCATGAAAGATTGGTTTGCTTTGAGTGTATCAAAGAGTGGGTCAAATTAATCCCTGGTGTAACCTCACCAAAGTCGGTGCCATTTCTGAAAAAGGAACAGGGAAAATATCCTTATAGGAATACCTATTTTGCTCAGGGGACTCGTCTAGAAAATAGCATACTCATGATATTTTATGAAAAAAAATTTTTTTTTTTTAAACCGCAGATGAGAAATGTGTTCCTCAATTAAAAAACAGGGAGAGGGTTAGACAACCCTTGTTGCTAAGCCACTGAGGAAATTTAGGTGTAGGTAGCCCCCCCCAGATGGTGTAAAGCAGGGTGCTGGGCTCAGAGCATGGTCCTTGCTCGTGCAAAAGATGTCAGGGCAGTTTTGGCTGCTGCCCCATGCATGTATCAATGCTCCAGTGATCGTTTCCCACAAATCTGGGCAATGCGGATCCTTCCTGCCTGCGTAAACAGACAAATTTAATTTAGTCTCCAAAGACTAAATCACGGAGCAGGGTTTCCAGGAAGCCAATTATTAGTTAAACAGGGGATAATTGGATTTAATAGGAAAACTGTAAAGGGTCTAAGGAGCGGACCAAAGATGTGAGAACAATAGGTTGTGTTGAAAGAGAATGAGTCTCGGGCTGGAGGGTAACTGTCAGTGGAGTTCCTCAGCGACTGGTTTTGGACCAATATTATTTAATATTTTCATTAATGACTTTGGCACAAAAGTCAAAATGTGCTAATGAAATTTGCTGATGACCTAAAACTGGGAGACGGTGTCAACACTGAGGAGGATTGGATTAATTAGGCAGAATTAGATAACCTCAAAGACTAGAATAATAGAATTAGGATAAAATTGAGTAGTGCGAGTTCAGGGTCATGTCCTGAGGACTAATGAGATGAGTATCGTTCCACAACAACGGGAAGAGAAAGACCTTCAGGGCATTTGGGCGATCACAGGATGCTTCTGACCTGTTAATGTGATGCAGTGTGTTGTGAAAGGTGCTGTCAAGTTCTCAGCTGAAATCTGTCTGGGGTTGTGGTTACCTGCGCTTGGGGAAAACCCAACCGGGTCTGAAACAGATGTCTGGAAAGGCTGCCTGGCTGATCGGGGACGGGAGAGCTGGTCCCACCGGAGGCTGGAGCAGCTCTGCTTGTTAAGCTGAGCAAAATGAAGACAGAGGGGATATGATTGCTCTGTGTAAGTGCATCGGGGGATAAAGAAAAGAAGGGGGGAAACAGTTTAGAGGATGTTTTTGTCAGGTGGACAAGGGGGTATAAGCTAGGTTTGAATAAATTCCGGCTGGAAATTAATGGAAGATTTCTAGCTGCAGGAGGGCCGGGAATATCGGGCAACAAACACAACCAGTTTTATGAGGGACAGGGCTGATGGGTGGTAAAGGTTGCGACTGTCAGTAAGGAGAGGGCTGGTGTTGATGGCCCGCGAGCCCTTCCAGCTTTCTCTTCCTAATAGTACAGAGCTCAGAGCTTCCTGGTCCCCAGCCGCGTTTCATGTACCCCTCAAAAATAATTTACGTACATGTCTAGACAACCCTCGTGGCATTTGAATAGCTTGCTGATATCCATAGAGGTCTTAACACCAGTGTACAGAGGGAGCATGGCTAAATTTTTAAGCCTGTCACTTATGCAGAGCCCCGTCTGACTCTTGCAGAGACCAAGTACTCTCACATGGAACAACCTTTGGAGGGGCTGGATTTTGAATTAATGCTTAGTTGGTACCTGCAGTGCAGATATATTTTTTTTTTCCCATAACTTTTTTCAGCAGATGATTTGCTGTAAACTTTTCATTTTATCGGGCACACAGAAAAGGGAGTTGGAAGAGGTAAGGTTCATCTTGAGTGCAATGTCTATTTTAGTGAGGAAGACTATATATCTTGTAGCTATACCGAAAAAAAAAAACCAAACCCAAAACCAAAAAAACCCCCAAAAAACAAAAAAAAACCCAAACCAAACAAAAAAACCCCCACCAGCAGATGGTTTTCTGAAACACCATCGGGCTAGTCAGTCACGCTGCGGGATTATGACACATTACAAAGAAATACCAACTATTTCTTGGACACATCTGGAGAGAAGTGCTTCCCTGTCTTCACTTGACAAGCGTGGCCGTTCATGTATGGGAGTAAATGTGAAAGGCAACTTGCTGTGCGTATACATGTTTTTAGTGACTGTACTCCTGATACTCTAGGGGCTCTCAGACTTGCTCTAACATGCTTGGACAGCCAAGCACCCCAAATTAAAATAGCAGGAGATGAATCCAATTAGAAATCTGTTACTGGCTTGCCAGTCCCATACATTCTGCAGCTGAAAACTGTTTTCTTTACATCTTGTCCGTACTCATCTGTCTCAGCAACAGCAAACTACAGAAGCAGAGGACTTGAAAGTTTTTGGAAACAGTTTGGCCTTTAAATTGTCCTTTGGGAAACAACATAAATAGAGTGGGACAGACAGCAGAGATATCTATCCTGCTGCAACAACACATGCACAGTAGATCTTTGGAAGGCTTAGTTTATTTATCAGGTCTTTACAACAGTCCCTACACTGATTTAGGGAAGGAGAATTAAGGATTTGCAGATGTTGAGATGTCCTTGATGAAAGAAATGTTGAGAATGGAGAAATGGGATTTTTTTTTTTTGTGTGTGTGTGTGTGTGTGGTTACCTAGAGCCTATCTCTGCTTCAGCTTCACCTGCTGCTGGAGCCCAATAGCTAGGAATTACCCAGATATTGACTGAGGGGGACAGCAGAGGGGATGCAACACGATTTTTGGTTTTCTCAAGTAGGCATGGGGTTGAAGCCCCTCAGACAGTAATTTATGTGTCACGAAGGGGAGAAAGCTGCAGTCCAGGCCTATTTTTCCTTGTACAGATTTTGATGGAGAACATTTTTTGTTTTGGTCATGTTCTTTATAGGCTTCTAAAATACCCAGGTGAATTAAAGAACGTGCAAAATATACTATATGTAACAGTTATTTTCAGTTCCTACTTCAAACTTGATTTTTGTTTTTAAAGCATGGGTTTTTGTATATCATCTTCAGTAACGTATTCTTTCTATTTGTAGAAGGCCAACCAGAAGTGCCTATTACTCTGAAATTTGGCAGTCGATTATAGATACCTTTTTTATTTCCTACTCTTCTATAACTGTTTTTACAAAGGCAGTCCCGTATGGGCTACTGGGGGTACGGAGCTGTAGGGCTCAGTAAGGTGATTAGCTTCTAGTTACATGCCACAGGTGCTGTACAGCATCCTTCAGTGGGTACTTTGCTCAGCAGCATCAAATGTTAATGCTTTTATTTCTGTTGCCTGATTTCCATGGTCTTCTGGGATCCCCATGTGTGGGACAAATGGGATTCTTTGAAACAAACAAGCAGAAATCCTTTTTTAGTGTCTTCTGATTTCTTTGCTGCTTTGGAGTTCATGCTGCTACCAGGACATCTTGAGAGGTTCGCTTGCTGTTTTTATTGTATCCTGGCCATGGCTGCTGTGCCTTTCACAAAGCACTTTCAGCTCTTGTCCCTCCTGTTGTGCCCATCCGTAAGTGGTGGACCACCAGTTCAACATGTAACACGGTTTGAAAAATGAAGGGCGGTAAGGCAAGGGCTTCCTATGGATTCATGCTATCAGCTGGTGGCACAGGCACTCAAGCTGAGGAGCTGGAGGAGGTGCTGGATGGTGCGAGTACCAACGTGTTATTGCCCAAGGCAGGGCTCCTACTCTTTATACAAAGCATTTGGAATAAAATAGGGCCATGGGGTCAGCTGGGGGGGCCCCGTATTCCTTGCCACACCAGCTTCCCTGGTGCATGGTGGTGGGTCGATGGGAGACCTGGGACCCGTGTCCAGATCCATCTCTTGCTGCTGCAGAGCTGCCCGCCTGACCGGCTGGGGGCTGGTTGTTCGTTGAGGAATTTCTTTTTAATGAATGCACTTTCGGGAATGAATGTGACTGCTTTCAGACAAACCCCATAGCTCTTAAAATTTTTCATTTGAGCTAAACTGAAGAGGAAAAGTTTATAATAGAACCCCTGGAAGGGTTCACCATTGCTGCATTCCTCTACAGCGCTGGATGTTGAACAATTCACTTGTAGCATCTGGGCTCCAAGACGTGATTTGTTTGCATCGGAAAATGATTTTTGCCTGCTGTGTCTGTCAGGAGTATGTATAAACCTTTTGTAACGAGGCAAACGCAGGTTTCATTGCTAGTCTCTTGGAAGCCATTTCCTGAGTATAACCTGGGAGTGTTTGACTATAACACAACCAGTTATAGCCCTGTTTTACTAATGTGTTTGAAAATTATTAGTTTATTATTTTAGTGTAATTATATTCTAAGACCAACACTTTCCAGAATTAGTTTTGGTTCTGTTCTTACAAGTAGGTATTATTTGCTTTATGTAATTGTAGATCTTCAGTTGCCTTGGTAACGTAACACAGTTTTAAATTTAGAAACTAATTTGTTTTCTGTCACTTTGCTCTTTACCGTTAAGGAGACAAGCTGTTTGCTATTAAATAAAACTTAAAAAGGAGGAGAGATAAAATGTGTATAAAAAATATAAGGTATAAAATATCATATAGCGTTCACTTGTAAATGAAGGAGAAAGCACTGGCAAGGCCGGGAGGGAAACTCCTCTGTTCCTTAAGAATTAAGTGGAACCTTCTTTATGCTGCCGAGGGGGATTTGAATGGATGTGTCTGTGTCCTGCTCCAGGGAGAGCACGAGGCATCGGTACATCCTTCAGCTGCCACCTTCCCAGGTGAGATAGAGGAGAGCACGTACGTTAACCTCGGGGAAACATTTCATGGGATAAATATGCATAATTTGAAGTGAAATGTTTGCTCTGCTGTGTTTAAAAGAGGATGGGATGCAAACCAGTCATGGTCCAGGAGCCGTGCAGACCCGTCAGCGTGGCTCTGTGCCTGGGTATTGCCTCCTGCTCATATGCCAGATGGCTGTGAATGCTTTTGTATACATATGTATACGTATATGTATACGTGCATATAGAAACCTATACAATGGGTCTGCTGTGAAGGACTAGAGTTCCGAATTCCTGAGTTTATAATCCCATTTATGCCATTGACTTTGTCCTCTACAGCAGGGAAGGTCTCTCAGTCTCTAATTTTTGGCTAAAACACTGACAACATGCAAGGTACTGAATTCAGTCACATGGAAAAATCTAGAAGTGAGCTTTTTCCCTCTTTCCTACAACTGAGAGACTTCCTAACCTGTTTGGCCACCTGGCAGATGTTTGTCTAACCTGTTCTTAAAAACCTCTTCCGATGGAGATTCCCAAATAATCTGTTCCACTGATTAGCTCTCCTCAGTAGTAGACAAAACCCACAACATCCTAGTTAAATTTTCTCTGCTTCTGTTTAAGCCCATTTCTCTTGAAGTGTCCTTTCTCCTTTATTGCAGGAACCTTTCACATGTTTAAAGGCTGCTATCGGGCCTCTACTTGAAGGTATGTGGAATGCAGGAAATGCCAAAATTGATGGTATGAGAAAAGCAGAGGAACAAACCACTTTGCCACTAGCAATGCCACCAGCCATATATCCAAAATACCAGTAATCCTGAATTCAGCTGAGGCTGTGTGATACCATCCAGAGTGTTTCATGTGCAGCATTAGTACTGCTGAATGGGATGAAGTTAGGCAGTCTGTGGGAGGTGGGATCACTTAGTCATTTTGCTGATGGAAAAGTTCTTGAGTAGTGAAAATGAGATGGGTACCCTAGACTGAAGGGGAACGCATGTAATGGTTCTCAGCCCAAAATGTCAGAAGACAATGCAAGGAAGAGATGCAGGTCTCTGATTTGTTTTTTTTTTTGTTTTTTTTTTTTGTTTTTTTTTTTGTTTTTTTTTTTTTCCTCCCCATGTGAATGTGACTTAAGAAGCCATGATTAACCTCTATAGCATCTTACTTGTTACTCTTTTCCACTTAAAGCCAGGAAGTCTGGCCCTATTTCAGAAACAAATGTGTGTTTGACCTTGGAGGGACTCAAATGCCTTCTTGAGCCTAAACACACATGCAAGTGTGTCACTGCCCTAATTTTGTGTTGTGTAGATTAGATAAAATGGAGGTAGGGTAATTATTTTGTTGAATGACTGCTAGTTTATGCTACTGGCTTAAAATAAATTAAAAAAAAAAATGAAAAAGCAAACCCTCAAAAAATGCTGGTCAGTGTTACTATGGAACATCTCAGAGAAGCTGTTAAAAGGGTAATTCATTCTGTATAGTTTTTTTTGGTATTTGTGTTACACTGCTACACTTTGTGTTAGTATATTTTATAATATATATTGAAGCAGACAAGATTGCAAAGTTAGATGGGACGGAGGGTGTACATCATCTTACAGTAAAAAGCTTAAGCCAGTGCTCAGAACTTGCTAGTTGCGTTAGCAGAGGATTCCTCAGGAAAAACCCGTGGTAGTCATCTCCTCTCAGTGCATTGATGAAGCATACAATTTCACAGCTTCCTTAAAAGTGCAGGAATCTTGGCATATATATAACAACAGGTCTCTAGTGCATGTGTATAACTGGCCGTTGTCTAACTGGCTGGGTGTGTGCGACTCCTTAACATGCCTGTGAAATCATGGAAATGCAGAGTAGATATGCAAAGAAACATTTTAGATGCACGCCCGCTTTCATGACGTTATTAGGATTTTGCTTCCTAAAAAAAAAAAAAGGAACCTGACATTATTACCAATAAGTGGGTCAGTCTACAAATGGATAATAAAGGAATGAAAAGAAGGTAGAATAAAAACTCTTGCTGGCAGAGATGGATTGCTGGGCTGAAAGCTGCTGCTGATCAGCATTGCTATGCAGCCACGTTTTTAATGGCTCTTTGTTCAGCCACTTAAAATAGATCATTTGTGACAATTTAGGATGCTACTAAACATGCATTGTCACTCTGATGTGCCAAATGTGTCAGAGAAATAAAATAATAATTTTCTGAAGTCCTTCTGGGAATGCTCTGTGGTAAAGTAAGCTAATTTTTAAGGAATGGGAGCGTTTCCTTTATCTTAACGCTTTGTCCACTGTGGGTTTTGTTGGAGATTTAATTCTCAGACTATTTCTGTAGCTTTGGATTAAAATGTGATGTTCCCCTGGAGACAAAGGTGGTATTTTATATTACATAATATGATGGGTTCAGTACGTTTTTTTAAACAACATATAAATCAGCCTGGTATTTTTACAGCAAAAGGGAGAATATAAAATATTGATGTTACTGCTGTAAAAGTAGGTCTTTCAGATTAATTTTTTTAATAAAAGTAGAAAGCCAGGGATGTTTAAATGACTAGAAGAGTAGGCTGGGAAATTTAGCCAAGTAGTTGCAGTTTTGTGTTGTAGAAGATGTTTTTGTCCTGCTTACACTGGTGGCCTCGACTAAGGCTGGTGAAAACTGGAAGTAAGTAGTCAAAAATTTTCTTACGGGACATCACACCAAGCCCCAGCACTGTGTCTGGTTCTGCAGAATACGTTAATACATAATTTCAGTAAGGATCTGTTTCACCCTGTAGGCTTAGAGCCTTTGTAGCAGTGTCTGAAATTGTGACTTTATATCCTACAGTGCTTGAGCACTGTTTGTGATAGGAGTCTCAGCTAAACTTTGTGCAACCTTTAGATCTGTTAAGTATTTAAAAATAATATATATCTTGTAAAGGCTGCCTTTTCCACACAATAAGTTTGATTTGTGCATGTTTTTTTTTCCTCTATTTCTACTTCTAGGAACTGCTAAACTGATAATGTAAGAATGATTTTGAAGTTTTTGTCTTCTTGGAGATAGACTCATGTAGATAAAACTAATTCTGTAGATGTACATGCATTGATTTCCAGTATGTGTAAAGCATTGTATGAGGCTAGATGCTCAGCTTGCTTTAGCATTTTAATAGCAGCAGCAGAGCGAGGATTGGCTATGTAATGCCATGTGTTGTTCGATTATGATCTATGGTCCTAATCAATACATAAAACAATGTCAAATTTATCCTTCAGGCTTTTATTTCTATAGAAACAAGTAACAATCAGTGTAGAAGAAAGGGATTTGGGATGTTTCAGTTCTATAAATCTGATTTAAACTCAGACTAATGCTGCCCTTTCTGCAATGCTGCTTTTACGTAATAGAAATCAGATCTGAAGCTGAGGGAGTGCTACAGGTTTGTGCACCTACGTGTGCAGGAGGGTGGACGCTGAATTCTCCAGTTCTTTGGCTTCCATCCGTTTTAGTGAATGGGCTGGTCTGCTACTGCCCTTGGCTTAAGGGCAAATAGATGAAGTTATGGAGTCTCATCACAAAACCCAAAAGTCAAAAGTACTGCTTTTGGCTTTGGAAATGCCCTGCCAAGTTTTTCTTGTGACTGACTTAATAGAGGATACATACCACGCAAGCTCGAGCTACAGGTGCCTGCTTTTCTCGTGGTCTCTCCTTCTGCATAGCTGCTGTCGACAGTCATGTTCGGCCTTTGTGAAATGAGCTGATGTGGAGTTTCTCAGGAGTACGGTGAGCTAAAAATTTGACCAGATGTCATAACATGTGAAGTAAAAGCATATAAAGGGAATTTATAAAAATATAATTTTCATTAACTGTCTGGGAAGAATAAACAAGATTACCCTCCAAAATAATTTCTGTGCCCAGAACAGGTAAAGTTATGTTTAAATAGTTTTTAAACTCTGCCTTTCAGTTGTACTGAATCTTTAAACACACTTACATAACTTTTACATTGTACTGGAATTAAAAAAAGAAAATAAAAAAATGGAGCCTGCACATAATCTTAAACAGGAAAGAGGTGGGTGTCAGTTTTGTAATCCCAGTGTCTGGTTTTGAAAGACAAATCTGAAAAAGCATGCAGCATTTCTTGCTTGTATTTAGAATAAAACTTGCTGAATTTTGTTCAGCCAGAGAAAAGTAAGCCAATTATAAGTAAGTCCTTTATTTTTAGTTCAAGTAGAATAATAAGATGTACCAATCAGTGTGGTATTTGAGTGTCTTCAAATAATCTTTTTTATTTTTTTTCACCCAAGCAAACACTGTAAAGCATTTATGAATAACTGACTACTACTTAGCTCAAGTTCAAGCTTAACAAAGTCAATGGAGCTACACTGATGTAGGTGCAGGAGGAGCTCGCCTCCCTGTAGATGGAGAGCTATACCCAAATCCTTTTGTAATGCATGTGGGAGGAAAAAGTGAAAAAAAAAACCCGAAAAACCCAAAAAACCCCACAAAACCAAAACAATCCAAACAAAACCCCGCAACCAAAACATGCCTTTCTATTTGCTTTCATTTCACTGTTGGTATTTCTGGGTAAACTATAACCAAAAAGTAAGAGGTATTGAGTTGCTGTTCCTAGAGCTGTATGAGGACAGCAACAGCTAGCTTGTGTAGTAGTAGAAATATTAAACCAAACACAATAAAACATGCAACATACATGTATTGTAATGCAAAATCTCTCCTAGAGGAGAAAATTATGGCTAGTCTGAACAAAAACAACTCGGGTTTTTAAGCAGTTTTTCATAGTATACTGTGAGCCTGGGAGTGGCGGTTACCAAAAAGCCCATCCAAAAAGCTCAGAAGCTGTGTGTGGGATGATGTCCCCAGAGAGTGATGGATGCAACAGCCTCTCTGGTGAGTTGGGAGCATCTGCAGCAACTCATGCATGGATCACTCCTCCTCACCCGGTCATCGCCGTTACCTGGCCCGTGCCTTGCCCAGGGGATGCTCGGCTCTCCCCGTCCTTGCTTTCAGCATGCGCGGTGCTGCTTGCAGCCCTTTCTGTTGGAGCTTCCACAACTAAGTGCTTGAACTGGGCTTTCGGACAGAGCTCTACTTTAAAATCTTTTGGTTTTCCCCCTTGGGTAATGAGTACACAAAACCTTAGAATTTCCTTGATTTCACTGTTCTAGTTTGCTGTGATGCTGATTTAATAGTATGTATTATACAAGAGTAGCAATGCCAGTAAAAAGCATGCAAAAGCAATATAAAGGAGACCCCATTACAGTACGGATATATTTTGTGTAAGCAATTCCTCATGTTGAAAGGTGGCATACTGACGCCTGCCTAAAAATGAAGTATCTAGGAACACAAATCATAAATTTAATACGTTTGCTTAATAAAATGTTCCCTATTTCTTTTGTATTCTTCCACATCTAATTATGCTATCTGCGTAGCTGTTGTGAATGCAAAAGGCTGCATCAACTGAATGATGCTTCAGCAGAGCTGCTTCTATCTGTCCAACTTATGAAATTACAGACTGACTTAAAAGACATTCTGCTTTTTAATTTGCTCGATAAGTGTGCCAGTATTTCTCATTTCATGGTGTAGAAATGGAAAGTCTGCATAGTTATACCTATGTGATGAGACCGAAAAGTGTGTTTCCCAGTATTCGACCTGCTGTGTGTAGGTGTGCTGGGACAACATCTGCTTGTCATCGCCTCTTGCTATTGGCATATATCTTTCTTGGTTAACCATTGGACGTACATCTCGACAGTATTTTGTCAGCATTTTGTTATGAGAGCTTTCGGGAGGCAGATGTTTTCTGGAAGGAACCAGCAAAAGGCACTGACAACTTTATTGGATGCTGACGTGAACTTGGATCTCTCTTTGGAATGGGTTTGGAAGAAGTGATGAAATGGCAACAACTCATATTCCCTTAGAGTAAAATAAAATTAAATCAGTCTTTGCTAGATATTGGATGAAGATTTTTAGCCAAAACTACCTAATGTTTCTCTTAATTTGGCCATTTAAAATGATCCATTTTGCTGTGAAGGGGTTCCAGATATGACAAGCCTGAAAAGAAAATATTGGAAGTACATTAAGACAGACAATTTGCACAGCTAATTTATGTATACTTCATAAAATGACAGGATTTCTGCAGTGTTAGGTTTTAACTGTATGCCCACTAGGTTTTCTTATCAGCTGTATGCCAGCGGCAATACACATAATTCTCTCTTTCACTGCTTACTGGACCCAAGCCTACTCAATTTAGTTTAGCTGGCAATGGCACTTCTCACTTTCTTGGAAATTGGAAAGCCTTGTGTTTTAAGAATGCTTATAGTATCAGAATAATTTGAAACAGGTGTTCAAGCCTCTCTCCTCTACTGAGTAACAGAAGGTTTATATATTTTTCATTATATATGGAGAAAAACCATAGCACTTAGGATGACCATCTGTCAATGAATTTCTTCTCTTTGACTATAAGCAAAATGGATTTTTTTTTCATGAACACTGGTGAAGCTGATGGGACATCCCACTTCCCACATAGAGTTTTATAGTTAGTCATTTCCAGAGGATTAGCCTGCTTGATTACTTGATGTAACTTTCTTTCATATTTGGATAATTCTGGTAAAAATAAGGCTCTGTGTGTGTGCTTGAGTTAAAACTTCTTGGTGCTTAGTGTCCCTGTTTAAAAGTGATGAAACCCTCCTATGATACAGGATCACTCCTGTGGGATGTGCTCCAGAATTTCTGCTGACAGTAAATAATGGGGGATCTCAGAAAGGGCTGTTGGTCCTGCCAGCATCTTTGGGCTTTCTTTAGGGACAGTCTCCAAATGCACTTTGAATATGCCAGGTGCTCATTATCCCACTGTCTGTCTCATCTGCTTTCTTGTAGAGAATAAAAGTTTTTCTTTTTTTCTTCAGCAATTGTTTCCCATTGTGTCCCCTAACAGCCCCCTCCTGCCAACCCAGCACTCTTTTCTTCTTTCCTTCCTTCCCTTCTTTGTGCCCCCTGACTCTGCTTGTTGCTCCTTGTACCCCACTGTTTTTCCCCAAGCTCATCTGCCCAGCTAATTGCATCCTCTCTTCTGCCTTTTGGGTACCTTTTGTTTTTTTCCAGCAGCTTCAGCCCCTTTTTCAAGACTATTTTCAGGGTAATGCTGCAGGACATGGACTCTACACTGAGCAAGAGTTAAGATGCTCTGGGGCTGAGTTGTGAAACTGGAGTGGCAGTGGTATCTTCATGATGGGCCGCCTCCAAAAAAAAAAAAAAAAAAAGAGTTTGCGATGGAAAACACAAGCAATGCTGCTGTGTTTTGAACAACAGTTCAAGCTTTGTGCAGTGTGTAGTCTATATGCTGGAAATGAGTATTTTCCTTTTTGCCTTGTGATAGCTAAGGTAAACTGGGGAAAATAATCACTGCGGTTCATTGTGATGTTATGCAGATTCCAGGAAAGAGGGCAGCAATTGCATTTAAATGGTGATGTCTACACAACTCTTAGCAATGTACCTAATCTCTGATTTGGGGAGGGAAAACAAAGTTGAAGACATACTTGTCTGAGGTGCATGGTCAGGGCTCCCAGCTGTGTGTGAGAGCTTGGAGCTCCTTGAAATGCCTCTGCCAAAGTCCTGCACCTTCCACCTTCAGCCTGGTGTGTCATTCTGTGCCTGCTTTGGCTCTTTTCGGTGTCTTGCAGAGGGTTGCTATTAAGTTTGCCTCTATTAAGGAGGGGTTAGTGGGGAGATGTAGGGAGAAAAACCAAATCAGGCTGCTTTGTGGCTGCGGGGCTGTTGGAAAGGGTAGGGAGATTCAGAGAGGTCCTGAACAACACCATCGGCCAGCAGGTAGTTGGGCTTCTGCTGGGACACTGGAAATCCAATTGGGTCTAGGGTGGGTTTTGTAATGGTTTGCTCTTTCTTTGAACTTGCTTAATAATATAGTGTCATTAATGTGCTTCTAAGCATGTTAACACAGCTGCAAGCTGTTGTATTTTATGGATATAACAGATCTTGTATCCCTGCCTGAAGAAATCTTATGGGAAATTTTCCAAGAGCTCATTAATAGCAGACACTACATATACATTCCCACTACAAGAACAAGTACTCTTGGGTCTGCTTAATTGTTATGTCAATTAATTTTGTACAAGAACACTTCTGAACGAGCAGGTGGGTGAAGGCTGTAGATAGGTGAGATGCTGTATCAGTCTCCATCCCCTTTCTGTTCTCATCCCATCCAAAAGTACCAAAGTAATTCTCCATCCAGAGCTGGAGAAGTGTATGGTTCCTGGAGGACTGCTCATGCTGAGTTAAAATGAAACCTTTCCCATAGTCATGCATTTGAGGGGATGTTGGGTCTGAGTATGAGGTTAGTCATTTCACTTCATTGTTTTCTGTATTTTAGAGGTAGATAGGGCTCTTCCCTAAATAACTGTGTAAGCCATGAAGGCTGTCCTGTCCTCTCATTGTTCATTTATGGGTTATTACTTACCTTTGTAATTGCAGCTGGGGATGATGGCTCCTTTTCCCCAGGGGAAAAAAAACCCAAACCAAAGCCATTGAGAGATGGTAGAGAAAGATGTGGTTTGGGTATCGGGGAAGATCCCCCTCCTTGCACCATGCTTTGGTCAGAGTGAGGTGGCTGGCCAAATGGACTTCTGTCCTTGCCATCCATGCTTTTCTCAGGAACAGAAGAAATGACTCTCTAAGTATAATTTAAGAGATTTTTCAGAGCTGCCTCACAGTTCAGTCCAAATTAGGATTTGGAAACCGCTGTATGCTGAAATGAATGGGATCTGGGCACCCAGAGCACTTTGGCAGACTTGAGCATCTCAGCTGCATAAGAAAAGGTAATTCATCTCAGCCAAGTCCTTGGTGTTATTAACTTGGGCACTCGGTTCCACTTGTCTGGTTGGCTACGAAGGGACTGGAGTTTGGCTCTTTATTCTCAGGCATGTCGAATTCTGATACTAAGGAAATAATTATTATTAGTTCACATAACTTTAGTATATTTCAGTAATATGAAAAGCAACAAGCAACACTTTTTACTAGCTTGACTTGATAGTTGAATGCAAGAAATAAAACATAAGTTACGAAAGAAAGAGTATAAAAATAAATAATAGAACTGTCCCTTCTCATAGCTTTCCAGGGTAGATCGAAATAAATAACTCGAGTAATTTTGCATAGAAAATTTGATTAGAAGGTGAGCTCAGATTTCCCTAAATCTCAAGAATGGCAATTAAAAAGAAGCTGTAGCTCTTCTCCCAGCTATTACAATTAACACAGTTCTGCTAGTCCCTTTCAATTGTAAGTAGCAGAAATGTAGAGTTGTTTCATCCCTTGGAGATCTGAGTCTGCCTCCATCTGTCTTCCTGGTAGGTTCAAACCCACATCTGAAAGTAGCTCTACTTCTGCGTTTAAGTGGACTCAATGGCTGTTATAAACATCGGCAGCTGCCGACAGACCAAATGTAAGCTTGCTCTCAGGTCTGCTGGCATTTAAGAGCTGGATTACAAAGTTTTATAGATGTAACTTACAACTTTGACCAGAAGTAAACGTGTTTATAGTTGATTATCTTCTCATTCAGCCTTTGAAAAAGAGAATATGCAGTTCCATATATGTATTTAGTCCATTTATATCTTGTACATAGAAAGACTTATAGTTTGTACCTATAAGCACGTAGTCTCTGGCTTTCTCTGTGTAAACATATACAGGGAGAAAGACTGGAAAATCAATTTCTAAACTGAATACAGTTCAGCCATTTTGCTGGTGAATGAGTTGCAGGATCGTGCTCCCCAGGAAGCAGTAATTCTTTCTTTGTGTTTCCAGGATAGCTCTTGATACCAAAACGCTTTGGCAGGCTGAGGTAATGGCTGTGTGTATGACATGTTGCTCTTTAAAAAAAAAAAAAAAAAAAAAAAAAAAATTTAGTAAATAGGTCTGGAGTCACATCAGGAGAAAGCTCTTTAAGTTATGCTTTATGTACGGTTTTACTGCGGTCTAATAAAATGATTTGGTAATTAAATTTTTTTTCTTTGCATTTTGTGGTAAGGTAGCAGTTACTAATTTAGAAATGCGTATGGGCAATATATGGATTTTGATGTAATGACTCCTATAGGAGGCACTACTGAGTTATATAGAGCCAGGAGAAATTCCATCTAAAATATTTTCTTGGTGTGGCTTCTTACATGTGTGTGATGAGTATTTTGATCTATTCTCTTGAAACAGAAAAAATGTTTTTCTCTCTCAAGGTACAGGACCTGCTTAGGAAACTAGAAGCTTGAATTTCTTTGACATAGTCAGCCCTTCCCTTCCTGTTTGACATGATACTACCATCATGTATAAAGAAGAATATGTCTTCAGATGCTTATATCAGTGTGAAGTAAAGCTTCAGTTTCTGCATAGTTCATATCCAAGGGAAACAAGTATACCCTCATCTCTATATGTTTCTTGGCATGCTCAGAATTTTTATATTTTGCAAGAAATGATAGAGTTATCGTCAGTCTGCAGCTGAGAGCTTCTTGCTAATTTTAAGCTCTAACTTGCGGGGTGTTCCAAAAAATAAGACTTTTCAAAAAGAGGGATAATAGTTTGAATTGAGCTCTGGAGAGAGAGACTAGCTTGGTAGAATTCAGTCTAACTCCCTGCAGGAGTGACCCTTTATTTCACCTCTTCCACCATGACTTCTGTTTTTGAAGTCTATAATTCCTATCGTTCTTATTGTTCCTGAGTGGATCTCAAACTTCTTTCTTCAGATTCTTATTCTATATCTAGACACATCAGGATGTGGGAAACTGCCTACCTAGCCTTCTGTAACTAAAGGGTCAGCTGAAGACAAGTGACATTTGAAGTTAAAAATTTAAACATAATGTTTGGTTCTTTTTTTTTTTTTTCCCTGTTAGTAGAAACTTGGATCAGATGCAGAACTTGTTAAATGCATGTCTACACTGTCTTGCTTCTTGAGAAGAGGGATGTCTTTCTGATACTGTCCAGTCACCTGATTGCATGGTATTGCTAGTGGAATCTAATAGGTATTAGCATCTGCTGGCTGACTTCAGGAAGCAGCGAGGGCTGCACGGAGAGCGTGTGCCTACCACCAGGAAGGAAAGGGTCAAGGGCTGCAGAGCAGTTGATAGAGGTAGGATGAGGGTCATAAATCACAGACGTAGCACTCCTAGATCTTGGCTTTATGTCCTATTAAATAGGTTGTTCCTCTCTGTATTGAGACCTTCACCCACATGCGTGTTCCTGGCCCTCCCTCGCCCCAAGGTCATCTCTACCCTGTCCTAGTGCTGTGGCAATACCTTATTGTAACAGCAGATAGAAAAAAATTGCTTTCACAAAGAGTTAATGTGAAACAGTAGCATGGCGAACACCTCCCACCTAGAAAAGAACCATCATCATTAGAGAAGGTGGATGGAGGTCAGGACAGTCTCTCCGAGGTAAATTCATGTGCAGCATTTTTTCTGCTGCAGAAGCAGCAGAGCTCTGTAATAAGCAGAGCTCCAGTGATTTGGAACCTCCCACTTTACCTAAGCCCTCATATCTTGTTTTCCTTAGCATTTTCTTAACCTTCAAAGAGGAATGGATTAACTTTTTAAGTAGGCATGGTGCTGGCAACTATAGGAGCTTGCGTTTACCACCCAGAAGAAACTTGTCAGTAGAATAAGTTTAGAAGAGTAGGGAATGATTCCTTGCTTAATTATACATTAAAAAATGGTAAATTTATTCCTGCAGATTATTCAAAACAAATTATTCAGTTGCCCTTAGGGAGCACTGTGAAGCCTGCAAAATGGGTAATGCTTGGGCACTTCTGCTGGAATAGAGTCCTTCCCACGGTTCTGGGTGAGAGAGTTTGAACTGATGATTAGCCCATGATGACTGGAAATGTGTGAGGAGCAAAGGGATCACATCAGCTCCTAATCATCACAGTCCCATTAAGAGATATCTGTTACACCTGCAGTGAGTTTCCTTCTCCTGTACTTATCTGACATGGATTAACACCAGTTTTCTTTTGACTTGAGATATGTGTGCTAGTAGAAGCCCCAAAACTGACAACATAGGTTTTGGGGAGAGAAGAGTGAGAATAAAACACTTTCTGGGCAAAGCCCAGAAACTATCACAATATTATTTGTGACCTAATAGTAAACTGCAGCTGTATGTTGTGTACCTTGATATCTACCTATTGAACTGGCATCTTCTCTGCCTTGAAAATGTGAAAACCGGCGATGCGATGTAGGTGCTTGCAAGCCAAGATCAGCCTGGGAATCCTTGTAGACGCTTCCAACGGCTTTAGGGCCAACCTGGGGCATCCCACTGCAGGATCTTGTTCAGCTCTGCCAGATGTGGTTCTGATGCCCCTTCTGGTGAAAATACAGATTTCCATGTTCTGGAGTGTCAGCACTTTTTGGTGTCAACATGTTGGGTCTAATAACTTAATTTGTGCCATTAAATTCCTGAAATAAGAAGTGGGATTATCAACTTTTGTTTTGCTGAAGAAGTGCAGATTGACCATCAGCAGCCTTCTGTCAACAGTTTTACAACTCTTTCTGGAGAAAACGCTAAATTCCCCAGGGGAAAAAATAGTCTGGATCTGGATGGTGAGTAAGGATCTCTAGACCTTGTGGGTTGGTGGCAGAGGAGTTGGAAGTGTTGGCTGATGGTGAGGCTGAGGGCAGCGTGAAGAGGTACCCTCTCCTTTTTCCCTGCATGTTTCCTCCACTTTCCAATGCAATATATTTTAATACAAAATCAATGTGTGTTTTTGGTGGGCAGCATAAAGGTTT
>JANHGO010007826.1:0-51175 GCA_024606505.1 Aquila spilogaster | reverse complement strand
CATAGGGTCATTTTTTGTACTTAACTTGGTTCTCGGTGTACTTAGCGGGTAAGCAGTACCAGGAAAATGTTTTATTACTGTTTATTTTTTAAAATTTGTATTTTTATTCCTATTCTGTTGTTATCAAAACAACGGGCAATGGCGGGTTGATCTCTGGAACCTTAGTAGAAGACCAGGGCTATTGCTGGGCAAGTGGCAAAACATGGCCTTCCTAATGGCATGGAACAAGTCTTTTTAAATAAACTAAAAGAAATACAAGACAACTCTGCCCGTAACATATTCCTCTACCTGAAACCTCTGCCTATACTCTCTGGGAAGAGGACAACACTATGTTCCCCTGTTAAACTGCCTGTGGGTATAACATGCCATTCACCACAGGGTAAGGGGATTATAGTAAAACCTCTGGAGGAGTCGTTGGGACTGAAGGAGGAATGAGAGCATGAGACAAATCCCTTCACAGTTGTGGGATGAGATTCCTGCCAAATTATGTCTTCTCACACGAGAAATTTTCGCATTGCTTAATATCTCTAAAGCACAGCCTAATGGGAGACTTTTCCCTGGAGTGTGCCTTGCATGCATTTCTTCTTTAATAAGCACAACTCCGTTGTGTGGGTTACAAGCCCAGCATTATTCAGGGAGAAAAGATCATTTCCCTCTGACCTTTTCTAAGGAGGAACAGAGAAGCAGGAGAATTTCTTCTAGTGTTTAAACATCCCTAAGATATCTGGCTGTCTTTCAGTTCTGCATCATAGTCCTCACTGCAAAGCATCATTTTGGTAGATTTGATTAAAAACAATTGATATTCCCTCCAGTAGTTAAAAACTTTATTGCTCCTGGGGAGCTAGTTAATTAGAGGAATGAAGCCAGCAAACATTCCTCTCTAGATTTTTTTTTAAGGATCTCCCAGATTTAGGCTTCAAATGCCATATTTGGGGATGACTGGATGCCTCCAGCCATTCCATGCTAAATATGATATGAGGGTTTTACGCATCCTCTTCTTCATTGTTTCTAGAATTGTGCCTCCTTCAATGAGCTCTAAATGAATTTGGTCAGAGCCAGTACTTGTCTGAGCAGGCAGCCCTTAAGTCTCCTGTCTTTTGATCATAAGAGGGGCAAAATCTTCTCTGAGCAGGAGAGAGGACTTGGTGCTTCACATAAGTTACATTCTCAGTGTTTGTGACAGCAGCATAGGAAGGGTAGTAGTAGGACTAGAGAAGAAGATTCTCCTTTGATCATCTTGGGAAGAGACAGGTAATAGCAGATCTACTGGAGGGGTTATTATTGTCTTCGTTACTCCATTGAAGGTTATGTGCAGCTAAGACAGCTGCTACAGATTGAAGAGTTTCCAAGTAGTGAATGGAGAGGGAGGAAATCCCCAGTATGAAGTGTCAGGCAATAGTCTGCGTTTAGATTTCTGTAGAGTGATATTCTGGGTACAATTTTAAAACATAAGCTCCTTGTTTCTCCACACGGATACTCTGATCAGCAGGTAAGGATCAGCAGTAAAGGAGGATGACCACCTGACAGTGGGTAAGCAGTCTGTAGTATCAGAGATGCACTCAAGGACCACATAAGATGGTGGTTAAAGATTATATACTATCTGATTGGATAAACAGTGCCTGTGAGCCCAGCCTGAGGACTGATACTGTTGAAGCAGTGCCGATTCAATTTACCAACACTTGGATTTGTGTCTGTAATAGCGGAAAATTACATTTCCTCTCTCTTTCATTTTTCAACCTAAGAAAGTGTTTTGGGACCTGGATACCCCATCTCCTGAGATACTGCAGCTAGACCACCACAGCTAGTGGTGAGAGATGAAAACAGTCTGCAGGGAGAACTGAAATTAAAGATGAAGTTCACCTTGCTTATGCTGTGAGTCACTCTTCATGGCTGTGTTCACAGTATTATGACAGCTGCACTGTTTCTGCAATTTTCTTTTTTTTTCCCAACTGGAGAAAAGTAAAAAGAAACTTAAGTATTTGCATCCATGGAGAAAAAAGAAAAAAAGAAAAAAAAAAAAGAAATGATGGCAGAAATGTTCTAAATTTTCTTTGGGCTAAATAAGCAGTTCTTAAACAATTAACTTTCTAAAGCAATTCTAAATTCTGCTGAGTTGCAAAGTGTTTTCACTTTGCAGGTTCAGCTTTTTTTTAATAAACTTGCTATTAGTCTGCTCTGTGTAGATGATCCACCTGTCTGTTCTGTGTAGATACAAAGCAATATTCCTGAGCATCTTTGTAGATCCATTCTGAGCATCTCTGATTTATCCCCATTTATCTGTATCAGGAATGTCAACAAGCATGTTGTGTAGGTAGACTTCATCAGTGACAGATTGGCTTAGTTTTTTTAATCACTTCTGAATATGTAAGTGTAATTAATTGTACTCACAAAGACACTTTGATTGCACCTGCAAAATCAAATGCTGAGTTCTGTTCTGCGTGCAGATCTCATCTGTAATTTATTTTTCCTCAGTGTTTCACCCATTCACGATTCTTGTGGTGAACTTACGAATCACATGTTAAGCTACATAGTATGACAGAATATCTGTGTGCAGAGCTATCATCCTCTTCCTGTCTTGGCTGAGCATACATTAAAACTCTTGTATTCCAAAAGAAATATCCAGTCAGTAGATCACATAGTTGACCTCCTCGAGTCCAGACAAAAGAGGTCCACATCACTGCTGAGAGTAGTGAAATTACTGCTAGAAGTCTTCTGAGAGCAGAGATGTTCATTTCTGTGTTACTTGTTTCAGCTGATTAGCGATGGAAAAAAATGACAGTGTGGGCTCAACTTCCAGACCTTCATGTAGAAGCACATAGATTCACATTTATTTTATAGTTTGCTTATCAGTGATCCAAATACCAGGACACAGTCCAAACAAGAAGTTTCCTAAAGCAAATGGAGGGCCAGAGAACAGCCATTTCTTCTGCTGTCGGAGAATCCTGGAGGCCCAGTTGACTCTGATTCTCTTCCTGCTAAAGAAGAGATCAGAGTGGATAGGAGGATGTCTATGGTTGTAGCTCCTCCTGGGAACAGCAGGAACAATAATTCCTGACCTTACAGGACTCTTCCTAGTTTTCTGACCCCTCTTCCAACCCTTTCCAATCCTTATCATACCTGTCACAGAATCGTAGGATTGTGGGGGTTGGAAGGGATCTCCAGAGATCGTCGAGTCCAACCCCCCTGCAAAACAGGCCATCAGCGTGGACCATGTCTGAAGCCTTATTCTGCACTAAGCAAGAGGTTTGAACTGCTGGAATTCAGCTGTTCCGCAACACCTCTAAATGTGAAAATTCATGCTGAGATCAGATATAGACATAAATTATCCATATTTCATCATCAGAATAGACAAAAGAAATTTTCTCATGCACCTGTACAGCCTACAGAGCTTGGTGTTTATATTTATGACCTTGACCCACTCTAACCTCAGACAAACTAAATATCTCTCCAGAATGCTCTGCTTTTTGGTATTTCCTTTGATGTGTCTTATAGTTTTCTGAGAGAAGCGAAGGGAAGTGAAGCAAACCAAATACTCATAAAACCAGTATTCACCAACTCCTGAACAGAAGTTGTCTCATTCACTGAGAAGAGACAGATTACTTGGTAGTTCTACTAGCCTCTGCTGACCTTATCCTGACATGATACTGTAATTTTTGTTTGAGAAGGCCACCTCCAGTCTCAAGATGGCACCTCTATCAGAAAGCTTATTGGCTTTTTGGAAGCTTGGCTTCCCTGCTGAAACTGCAAACAGTGAACATTTATTGCCAACTGTGATGGTGGCAGAGGTACTGTGCACACCTGCCTGCAATAGGAGCTGGACTGAGGTCACCAACTCATTTCACTCAGAATAGTAAATGACCATGTGTAGTAATTCTTGATTGTGAACTACATTTGCCCAAGTACAGGCTGGCATTCCACACGGGAAGTGGTTGGAATTACATTAGCAATTTCCTGAGCCACCTGTTCTCAATAGTTTAATGCTAGCGGAGCATAGAAATTGAGATAATTTAAGTAAGTTGTCTTCTTTGGAGAATCATATGAGAACTGGAATACCATACGCTGTACAAAGGGAAGAGACAGGTAAATCCTTTAGACCTAAGGGATCACAGTATTTTCAGTTGTGCCATTAAAAAGCTAGTGACAAATTAACTTCTGTGCAGACAGTCAGCATCCTAACACACTGCTAAAATCTCACTTCCATTTAGTCATCTCTTCTCCCAGCCCAAGTCCCACTTCAGAGAGACAGTACATGGGGCTGGCAAGACCCAAGCAGGCATGCAGCTGAGATCTGTCTAATATAAGTGACCCAGTTCAGTGCACAAAAGAATCACTTTCTGCAAACTGGATCATTCCATGATATTTTCCACGCTTCTGTTTCTTAAACTGCCTCTTGCAAGTTGTATCCATGCAAAAACATAAGTAGTTGGAGTTGAGAGCCCATTCCCTTTCAAAACTGCTCCTATTTGTTAAAGATTCCAAAATACCTGTTTATGACCCAACTATTGGAATACTGAAATTTGATTTTTCAAATGGGCTTAATAATGCATAGCTTCATTCAGTGATTTTTTTGAAGAGTTAATTTCTTAATTTGGATTAGGTACTATGTGAGACTCAGAAGAAACATATAATTGAGGCAGCAAAATATAATTGGTATTGATTTTATTTAAAAAAAATATTTTCTACAGTTTTTGTTATTGTTGTTGGGGTCATCCTTGCCATACCTGCAGTAGGTTTTTCTGCCTTATAGCTGTTTGGTCCCAGGGTTGGCTATGATCTACCTTTGGGCCTAAGAAGCTGCTGATTCTCTTCCTCATTTCCGCCTTCTTTATCACTGACCCAAGAGACACGTGAAAACCTCAGCAACGTGACAGGAACGAGGATCACACAGGCTTCTTTTGTCACATACTTTGGCTTTAAATGAAGACATCTTCTTACTCTCATTCTAATGCAGTGCTGGTGTCCTTTTCATAATCCTAATATTACTTCACTAAAGTTAGTGGTAAGTTTCCTATTTGTTTTGAGGGAATAAGCCTAAAGACAAGCATTAGGCTTTGTTTTTTGTTTTTTTTTTTTAATTCTGCTTATTGCTGGCAATCAACAGCAAGGCTAATGGAAAATCCATTTGAATGAATGACTTTTCCTCTCATTTCTAGACATAGTGGGCCATATTATCTGCTGTATACACCTTGTATAGTGATCTGCTTCAGCAGAATAAGGCTTACTGTTTAAGCACTCTTGGTCCAGCACTTTTTACAATCATTAAGCATACTTTTTAAAATACAGGTATTAAAGCCTGGCTTCAAACCACAGGAGAGTCTTTAAATGGAGGTAGATTGGTATTTCTAGAAAAAAAAAAATAGGACAGTATAGATGTCTCTGAGAGACAGGAAGAAATGGCACCACAGACAAAAAGAAGGCAAAGCAAACATCCTGGATCATAGCTAAGCAACATTAAATTCTTGTTCCTCTGCTCTCTCTTTAAGTCCATATTCCCAACAGTGGTCTTCTGTCAAGCAATCAGATGCCTACTATGTTTCGCTTTCTGCCAGAATCTATTACTGCTTATGTTTGTCTACCCAACTTGAGATTTGAAAAATAAGTTTCATTTCAGAGAATAGACCTGAATATCAAATGCCTGCAATAAAACATTGAAATCTAAATTTTCAAATATGTTGTCCACTACTATGGGTGAAATTGCTCATCATTAACTGTGAACTATGTACGGAACTGTGAGTATCATTACTTACACTTACAATTAGTGCCATTTAGTTGTGATTATACCTGTTATCTTACAGACAGATTGAGACCTGGCTGAAAAATAGAGCCACTGTCTCACTCTCCAGATGTCAGATTATTGTCAAACAGTTCATCATTGTATTGAGTTGACCACTATTCACATAGATATTTATGGATAAGTGTTGGAGAATATCAAGTGGTAAAGAATGTTAGAAGGTGTATGATATTGTACATAAACATTAAGTGTGAGTTTTATTTTAATTATCAAATGTTGAGAACAAAAGGATTAAAAAAGGTAATTATGTTCTCCTAAGCACAGGTAAAAATGTAGTCACTCCAACTGTTTTACAAATGTATGTAGCAAGGATACTCCTTTCACATGTCTGTCCTGAAAGAATAGAGAAGGCTGGGTGTACTACATAGGACATGGATACTTTCTAATGGAAATCAATCTAACTCATTGTTTTTCAATCTCTTCCTCTCCCTCCACCCACGTCCTGTTCCTCCCTCCTTCTTGCTAGGGAATTTTCCAAGGAAAGAGAGAAGGCTAAGGCTCGGGGAGATTTCCAGAAGTTACGGGAAAAGCAACAGCTAGAGGAGGATTTGAAGGGATATTTAGACTGGATAACTCAAGCAGAAGATATTGACCCAGAAAATGAAGATGAAGGCATGGATGAGGAGAAGCCTCGAAACAGTAAGCAATTTTCTTCTGTCTGTCTTTCTCTGCTGATAGCAAGAGAGTCTGTGCCTACCTGCTCCAGTGCTGAGATTGCTTATAGGGCAGAGCGAGTTCTTCCTGAGGCTCTCACTATGCATATACATGATTCAAGTGAAATACCTGTTGGAATATGTGGGAGGGAGAAATATGTGTAAAATAATTGATATTGTTCTGCAGATCCTCAGTTTCTTGTCTGCAGTACTGACATTAGAACCTAATATTAAACAGAAAAAAGATCAATACTTGCTGTTAGAAGTTTGCTACTGGGATAAGTTTTAAAATATACATCTGTCTCCTATTCATTTATTTAATTGCAGTTCAGTGTTGCAGGCTGTTGACACATGGTTAATTACGTTGAAAGCAAAGGTTTCTAGGCAAAGCAATGCCACGGTATGGGAGAAGGGCCAAATGAACCCTGTTGTACATTAAGTGGGCCATCTGTGGCTCTGTTGAAATCAGTGGAATTGCATTTGCTTTTGCCAGGCTGGAATTAAGCTTTCTGACATTTCTTGCAAGGGAATTACCTCTGTTTCTTCTGTTTTGGAGCTGAGAATATGTTTGTACAAAGTGAGAATTCACCAATTATCTCTTCTTATTAGAAATCCTGAAGAATGATGGGTTTGAGGAAAGCAAAGATTCCTTACGTTTAACTACTTTCACTCTGTCTTCTTACTCCACCTTGTCTTTTACCAGTATCTGAATCACTTCAGAAGCATCTAGCAGTTATCATCATAGGTCACATACTTGAGAAATGTCGGAGTTTGAACCTTTAGGCAGTTATGCAGCTGATGGAGATGGGCACTACTTTTAGCTTTCCTTACTTAAGTCTGCATTATCCCAGCTTGATTTTGGAAGACATGAAGCATTTCCCTATAGCTCCCTTACTATCAAATTAGCAAAGTCCGTGGGGTGATCTGATCAAAACCATATATTCCAGTATCGGGAGGACTGGAAATGGGAAAATTAAACCTATACAAAAAAAAGCGAGAGTTGTATCAGATTCTTATGATCTTTGAGGAGGCTGAGCACTACTCCCTGTAGTTGCCAGAACACTTTCAGGGGGGAAAAAATAAAGAAAAAAGAAGAAGAAAAAAAAAGAAAAAAAAGAAACTTGTGGGAGTCATTAATATCAAGTCATACCCATGACAGCTAAGTGTCTAGATTTGAGGGAGTCTCTATGGGGACTTGCTCAGACTTCCCCAGGTCAGGTTACTTTTATGTTGGTGCCTTCATAGGGGTTACAGCTTACTTTCATCATTTAACCTCAGTAATCACTCAGTAATTAATTTATTATTCAAGGCCAAAATTTGCTTTTCTGCGGGATACAATGTATGGAAGATCATGTCTGGTGATCCCATTTCATTTCTTTGTAGACCGAGTTCGATACTAAGAAAAAAACCACCACTGTAATGGATTGTGCTTGATATCCTTACATGGCATTGGAGTGGGGAAGCCGATTGTCACATGATGGGTCATTGAACTGGCCAGGAGGCTTTCCCTTTACTTCAGTGGGAAGTTCCTCCTACAGGCATGCCTGGTAAAGAAAATTGTAGCCACAGTGGTAGGTACTGTGATGAGAACCTGCCAGGGCTACTTTCTAATTTGAACTTTTTCCTTTCTAGTGAGTATAAAAATAATTCTGCTTTGGTAAGAGTGTTTTGGGATAGGACAGATGTAGATTCATTACATTCATTGCAATGCAGTGAGGTCAGTCCAAATTTTAGCTAACAAGCTCCCTTTCTGGGTAGTGATGTTAAGAACTGGAAGATTATGTATCTCCAGCTTGCTTTCAGTTCTTGTTCAAATTAATAAAGTGAGTTTTGTAAAAAAGATCTTATAAAGTCAGTAATATTATGTCTGACAAGTTCTCAAGAGCTTCTCACAGTTGACTGTTAATGATAGAATTACGCAGTTAGCAAACTAAGTTGTTACCCATTTCTTTTCCAAACTGTTTATGCAGTGTCTTCAGTGCTGTTAGTTCTTAGTGCTAAGTGTAAGGACAGCAGTGTTAAGCAGTCCCTACTACATTGCATATCTTTCTCTTTGACTTAATCAGTTTTTACTACACGACAGACTAGGCTTGGGAACAGGTGTCTGCAGTGCCTAGTGGTATATGGTAGCATTACACCTTTGTTGGCAGGAATTACTCAGAATGTGAAGGAAAGCTGTGGACTGATGTTGGCCGTTTATGAGAGACAAGTCATGCTAAGAAGAGTCTCTGAACAAGAGAATAGCAGAGGCTATTCTAATGCTCAGACTGATCATTAAGAGACATTGCTTTTCTGTGAGGGTGATCGGATGCTGGAACAGGTTTCCTTGAAAGGTAATTGATGTCTCGTGTCTGCCATGTTCAAGAGCCATTTGGACAATGCCCTCAATAACATGCCTTAACTTTTTTTTGGCCCTGAAGTGATCAGGCAGCTGGACTCAGTGATCTTTGAAGTCCCCTTCCAACTTTGCTAGTCTATACTATTCTATACTGTTCAGCACTGTACCTTGGCCTCCTTCTTGACAAAGGCTTTTTTAACTGTGGAAGTAATAGGTCTTTGTGTTGCCTTCCTCTGATGTAGAAGCCAATAGCCACTGAAAATGGAAGGTAAAGAGTAACACTAGGTTTCCCATCTCCAGCCCTAGCCCTCAAGCCAATAAAAATACCTGGATGCTTGCCCCCACCATCAGAGTTGAGGAGTTTGTATTCTGGTCATTTGTATTTCATAAATCACATTCATTTTTCTTTTCTAGTAGGCTTTTGTATATACTTTTGTACAATTACAGGACCATATTGTTTAAGCTCTGTTGTATTTCCTGATACTTCTGAATTTCAATCTTTCTTCACATGATGAGTGCTGCTCCATTTTCAAAGCCAAATAGGTTACAGACATCCTCTCCTAAGGTGTCATATTCACTTCATTTGTTGACATGCTTGACTGTCACGCCCCATCCACCACACAGCAGGAAGAAACTCCTGGTATACTTAACTGTACCTACCTATGTGGTTCTACATTTTATATATCCTACTGTGTACAAACATACCTTATGTGGAATCATCTCAACCCATCTGAGTGCTAGAGACCAGTATCTACCTGGAACACACTGGTAAAGGGCAGCTGTGAAAAGGCCTGTCTTTTCTCCTGATGCTGAGTCACATTCCAGCTGTACTGCCCATGGAGCTTGAAAAGAGTTTGAAGGAACAACTGTGCAGCAAATCAAACAGACAAATAGAGACCCTTTCCATAATGGCTTCAGATCAAGATAATGCCATAGAAAAAGCATCGTGAGTAAGTGATGGGGTGTAGGTTGTGGGTGTTTGTGTGCATGTGTTTTCTACTGTGCTGACTGTTTTGGCTTTCATGCCAGCAGTCAGTTGCCAGTAGGGTTAGACTAGTGGATAAAGATGGTATTAATTCTCTTCCAAACGCAATCTACAGAACAAGCTTGAACTGTAAGGGGCGGATGGCGCAGCAGTTCAGACACAGTTATAAATGCCCTCAGGAATCCCTTTGGTTTATTGCCCTTGGCACATCTGAATCCCA
This sequence comes from Aquila spilogaster, assembly GCA_024606505.1. Taxonomy (NCBI): domain Eukaryota; kingdom Metazoa; phylum Chordata; class Aves; order Accipitriformes; family Accipitridae; genus Aquila; species Aquila spilogaster. The sequence goes on along the minus strand of JANHGO010007826.1, from coordinate 41,188 downwards.
ACTGACTAAATGTGCTGAACTTCTTTTGGCACTGCTGAGGCTCTAGTGTCTTCCTTGTCTTCTTGTGTTTAACTCTTGCCAAAGGAGCTCAGATGCCTCACATGCAGCTTCTCTTGAGTGTTAATTAGCAATGTTGTCTTAGACTAGAATCATAGAATGGCTTGGATTGGAAGGGACCTTAATGATCATGAAGCTCCAACCTTCTGCTGCGAGCACAGCTGTCACCCACTAGATCAGGCTGCCCAGGGCCCCATCCAACCTGGCCCTGAATGCCTACAGGGATGGGGCATCCACAGCTTCTCTGAGCAGCCTGTGTCTGGGTCTCAGTGCTCTCTGAGTAAAGAGTTTCCACCTAGTATCTAGCCTAAATCTCCCCTCTTTTAATTTAAAACCCACTCCCCCTTCTCTTATCTCTGTCAGACTGTAATTTTTTATAACCCTCCATTAAATACTAGAAGGCTACAATGAGTTATCCCCAAAGCCTTCTCTTCTCCAGGCTGAACAACCCTTCACTTTAGTTGTCTTTGCTTTAAATTATATAATGCTGATTTTTAGGAGATTTAGGTTCCAGACAGTGAGTCACACCATTATTATAAAGAAGACATGCTAAGTTTTACTTCCTCAATTTCCCCTTGGAAAACACCCAGGTTTGGGGTGTTTTTGTTTGTTTGTTTGTTTGTTTGTTTGTTTGTTTGTTTGTTTTAATAGAAACATACTTATTAAAGTAGGATCTCAGCTAATGTAAATCTGCAACTCTGAGATTCAGCAGTTTACACCATCTGTGCTCTTTCCCAGGTACTCTACCTAAACTGAATCATCTCAAACACTGAGAACATATGTTTCCAATCTCTTCTTTGTCCTTGGCTGCAGAGGCCAGTTTTTCTGTCTTCTTATGCTGAAAAGAGAACTTCCAGCCTGTCAGCCTGGGAACTGCCTTCTGTAAAACAGACAACAGGAAGGAGAGGGGAAGAGAAATGCACTTGCATCTGCTTTGGTTTGACTGCCTTTGTCAGTCTGTTTTTGGGCACCATAAGTCACATTTTGTACATTCCATTGCTTTCCTGAAGATATCAAACTTTGTCCTAAGTCTGGCTGGGTGTTTACAGCCCTTAATGAAATTAAGTGCTCAAGTCCCAAGCACTACAGCAAGAGGAGCCCCAGTAGAAGAGAGAGTGAGAAAAGAAGGTGACTGCAGCCAGAGTTGGACAATCTGTGCAGCCTTGAGCTGATGTTCTCCATAGCAGAGGTCTTATCGTTCTTCTGAGGCAGTTCTATACCAGTCATCTTGCATTCACTGAGGGGGATTCACAGAGCAGCCTGAATTCATCCTCTGTGTTTTGGGAAGTGTACATTTAAGGCAGTTCTTTTTACTTGTTTGAAAACATGCTTTTTCCTTTTTGGATGGTATGAAGTGGGAAATGTGAAAAGGCTTCTAGGGGCTATTTGTGTTGATGGTTTTCTTCTATGTTCTTTCCCTGATGGACCTCTTGCAAGGGAAAAAAAACATTAATTTGACAGAGGAGAGAAACACGTCATGGCACAAAGCCTATACTGAATTTCCAAATTACATGATAGTGAAGAGAATCATCCCTCCTGTTGCCACAGTAACTGGGAATTTGCCCTTTTTTATTCTTCCTGAGAGTGGTCTGCCATGCATCTGTGTCATTGCGGGCAGGAACAGGAAACCTCAGTCCAACTCAGATTCTCCTCCTATTGATGTTAATTGGCAAAATTTACACTGCACTGGGGTCAGTAAAAAGCTGTGAATGGGCAAAGAGAAGTCATTTGATGTTTGACTGCTCAGATTTTGCTCTCCTTCTGTTTCACTGTATTTCAGTCCTATTAGATGCTGCTGCCTGCAATGTGACCACAACTACATTAATATCTGTAGGAGTAATAGAGCTTACTATTTGGCCTGGAGTCTGGTTCTATAGGAGTAACAGAGCTTGCAGTTTGGCCTGGAGTCTGGTAACAAAGCTATTCTTTGATTCAGGAATACTCATTCTTCTAGTTAAGTCATATCCAAGGTAGTACTGTAAATTCAAGGGCTGATTTGCAAGTAGCTTACCATACAAAAAAATCTAAAGTCTCATCATATTCCAGGGCTCTATTGCAATGGGACTGATTACTGTAAATAATCAGATTTTCATGTAACACAACAGTAAAAACACTGCAAGACAGTGTGTTGCCTATCAAAACATATAGCAGTACTTCAGAGTGCACATTAAATAATGAAAGATGCAGGGGAGAAAGACTTGACTGCACATGCAAATTTATGCCTCAGTTCAAGTAGAAATAAGGTTGAGAAATACAGGCAAGTACTAAAATTCTTAAAAATCTAAGCTGTTAAAAAAGAAATAATCTCAGTTTTTACTTTCAGAACAGTTACTCCAGTATCTTGGTGACCTTTGCAAATATTTATTAACATCTCTTGCAGCCTTATTTTTAGGTGGGCTGCAGATTTTGTCTTACCCATACAATCACTTTTTCTTGTGAACAGCACTATGTTTTCGTGGCTAGGTAGTATTTAATCTCAGTCTTGTGAGAGTCTTCCTGAGGAGAAAATATTTTTGAAACAGGGAAGAAGTTTTCAGGTGCGAAGTAAAACTTTTAGAAGAAATAGGGATCCTATGGACCATTTGAACCTTTGGAAAATCTTTGTCTTTTGTGCTTTGTGCTTCTGAATTCTGGGCCAGAAATAAGGAGAACAGGATAGCTGATCTATGGTTCAAACAGAACAAAAAAAAAGAATTGAGAACTCTAGAAACAGTAGCTTCAGTAACTTCAACCAAAACAGGACTTTATTCCCAAGAGCTCCAATAGTACTTAGTTTGACTCTATTACATAAAAGAAATAAAAGCACAACCACATTTCTTTGCAAGTTCTGGCTTTTTAGGTTTAATCTGTCCGGTTCCTGTTGACTTGACTTTCTTTTACAAAGTGAACTTCTACATCTTAAGGAGACTCCATTGATTTCGATGAATACCAAGTAAGTTCCACTGATTATAGTGAAAGTTGTCACTAAATCCTGTGCAACCCTGTGCACTTGTTGTGTGTTGTTTAACCAGAGCATGGTTAAAATGGTTGAAGGTATCTATTGACGGTAAATCTGTTCACCCTAAATTGTTCTGATTTCATCTGCAGAATTTGTCCCAGTGTATTTCATATACATATGGGAGGACTTGGGCAACCGCTCCTTGCCAAAAACGTGCAGACTGATATTTTAGATGATTTTTGCCTATTGTCAAAAAGCAATTAATAAAACACGGTGCTCATGTGGGATTTAAGATAATCTAAGCAAAAGCTCTAAGAGGCACAGTTTGGGAAACAAAACCTTTAACAGTCTAGTTCCTCTAAAACTAGTTGGTAATTCGAGAGTGTGTCATACAACCTGGTTGAATTTGCTTTCTATGCATAAATACGATGAAATAAAAGCCAGTGTTGTAAAGTGATGTATTATCTGTTAAAACCTCATCTAAAGAAGAAGAAAGCACAGTATCATCTTCTTTTATCATTGTCCGCTGATGTGGAAAATAATCATCTGGTAACTGGGGAAAGATTAGCTGCAGTGCCAACAATTGTGGGTATTTCACATGGGTTCTTGTTAGGAGTATCACAAGGTTTAGCAGCTGTGATAGATTTATTCTCTTTCACCTGGAGACAGAGACAAAGTAAGTGTTTTCTGGTTCTTGATGCATGTATTTGATTCACCTAGTGTGACAAAACATCCTCCATGCACTCAGCTGCAGAGGTGCAAAACCATGATTTGCTCGGATAGGAGTGTTGGCAGCTCTCGAACATATGCCTTGCCCAATCCATGCATTGTAGAAAGCAGTCCCAGTGGCATTTTTGTACCTTGCCGTATTCAAAGTTGCTCAAAAACTCTTCTTTATACAAATACTACAATTTCTGCACATTTACTAAAATGCTGTGGTAAATGCTTTGTTTTTATGGTGTGGAAAGAGAAGCTTATGTTGCAAAATGGGTTTGCACTTCCAGTGTCAAACTGGAGTCCGTAATTAGCATATTGCCTAGAAAAAGCTTTGGGGACATTAGTTCTTATGTTGAGATGAATCACTCCTGTGGACCATAGGCAAGACTCCTATTGACGTTGCTGAGGATTTTGCCTGGATAAGGACTTGAGCCTCAATTTGTTTTATCTGAGTTTAGTAACAAAATAGGCAAGCGTCAGCACCAGAGAACATTGTCTGATGTTAAGTCTTGATGTACTGGAGGCGTCTCAATGCTCACCTGTGGCTTTACTACTGTGTAGCTGTCATCCACCAAAGGGAGAGTATGAGATATTTCAGATCTGATATAACTTACAAGACTGCACAGTCCAGATACTGCTGTTTGCCCAGTGCATCATTCCACTGGTTAAAATTGCACTGTATGTGTCATGAATTTGAACCACCATCATTACTAGCATTTTGATTCCATAACTGTATATGTGGAAATATGGGATTGCACCCACATAAACTTTTATATCCTGAAATGGAAAAATGATGGGTATCACAAAAGAATGAGAAGGTAGCTGTGGTGACAAAAAGTAAAGTTGCCATTTAAAAGTGTAATTGTTGTTGTGTAACTTCCTGTGGGTCTTTTAGGCTGACTGCTTTCACTTTTGCCCTCTGTTCCATTAATGTCACTAAAACTATGACGTCAACAATTTGACCTTTCCCCCATTGGAAAACAAATCTGGGAGTAGATTTCCCTACTGACAGTCTTCACATGTTACTTTCTGTTTTGTAATCTCAGTTAACAAACAAGGAAGCTGTAGGGCCTTTACCCTGGATTGTTTGTCTTCCTCACCTCACCCTTTCCAAGAGGAGAAAGGGTAAGACACTTATAAAGATGAACAAAATTAGTTTTCTCAACAAAGAGAAATTAAAAACTGCTTTAAAGCTATGTTTAGAAATGTTTCATCTACTAGACTGATTATTTAAAATATATATAGAAGTTAATATTTGGATAGGGAAGAAGTGTTCTGGCCTGTTTCATGTGAGACAGCCAGCACATCAGATCATTCCTGATCAATCTGGTAGCCTTCTATGATGGAGTGATGGCACTGGTAGGTAAAGAAAAGGCAACTTGATGTCCTCTACCTGGACTTGTGCAGGACCTTTGACATGGTCCTGCACCACTTTCTTATCCCTAAATTGGAGAAATATGGATTTGAAGGCTGGACTATTCACTGGATAAAGATTTTGTTTGATAGTCACAGCCAGAGGGTTGTGGTTAATGACTCTATGTCCAGATGGAGGTTGGTCATGAGTGGTATGCCCAGGGTTCTGTCCTGGGACCGGTGCTTTTCAGCATCAATGACCAACAGTGGGATTGAGTGTACCCTCAGCAAGTTTGTTGATGACGCCGAGCTGAATGGTGCAGTTAACACAACAGAGGGAAGGCACTGGACACGCTCTAAAAGTGGTCACATAAGAATCTAATGAGGTTCAACAAGGCCAAGTGCAAGGTGTTGCACTTGGGTCGGGGCAATCCCAGATATGAGTACAGGCTGAGAGAAGAACTCATTGAGAGCAGCCCTGCAGAGAAGAGCTTGAGAGTCCTGGTGAATGAGAAGCTGGATGTGAGTCAGTAGTGTGTCCTTGCAGCCTGGAAGGCCAGCTGTATTGCTGGCTGCATTAGAAGAGGGGTGGCTAGCAGGGAGAGGGAGGTGATTGTCCCCCTCCGCTCTGCCCTTGTGATTCCCCATCTGGAGTCTGGCATCCAGGCCTGGGTCCTACGGTACAGGAAGGATATGGAGCAGTTGAAGTGAGTCCAGAGGAGGGCCATGAAGATGGTCAAAGGACTGGAGCACCTCTCTGATGAAAAAAGGCTGACAGAGTTGGGCTTGTTTAGCTTGCAGAAGAGAAGGGTCCAGGGAGACCTCATTGTGGCCTTCCAGTACTTGACAGGAGGTTATAAACACAAGGGCAACTGACGTTTTATATGGTCTGATAGCATTAGGACAAGGGGGAATGGGTTTCAAATGAAAAGAGGGAAGATTTAGATTAGATATTAGGAGAAAATATTTTACTCAGAGGGTGGTGAGGCCCTGGCACTGCTGCCCAGAGAAGCTGTGGGTGCCCCATCCCTGTAGGCATTCAAGGCCAGGTTGGATGGGGCCCTGGGCAGCCTGAGCTGCTGGATGGCAGCCCTGCCCACTGGTTGGGACTGGATAGACTTCAAGATCTCCAACCTAAGCCATTCTATGATTCTGTGATCTAGTTTAGAGAAAAAGGCATATAAAGGCTAAATGATGTTCTGAAGGTCACCCACCTTCTCAGTGTGAGAGCCGCTCATACCACTACTCTGTCATTTATTCCAGAATTTTGACCTCATATTGTATCACATAAGGCATTTATTGGTTTACCAGGATGATCCAGAACAATTTTCCTTCTCTGGAAAAGCACCGTAGTCATATTATATACTTTAATATAGTTTTCTTGTTACCCTGAAAGTATGGATTGTTCACTTTGTGATTAACTAAGCTAATCAATAGAATTGTTTTTAATTAGTAATGTAATTTAACAACTCAGCTTTTATTAAAAAGCAACAGTTAGTTAGGTTCATTGTTCCTTATATTTCACAATTTCCTAGTTTCTCTTCCTTCCATTGTGGCTGAAGGGAAGCTTTTTTTTATGATCACATAAAAAAAATACATGCAACTGTTTGGAAATCTTCCTTCTTCCTTCTCTGCTGATGGTTACTGCTGCGGTTAGCTAAATCCCACCTAACCCAAATGCAATTTAGCTCAAGCCTGCGTTTTATGTCAAGGCACGATATGGAGAAGACAAATGGTTGCCTTTGTTTGAATGGAGAGCAAAAGAAGAAAGAGCTGCTGGTACTCAGGAAGCCTCAGGACAATGCTATAGCCAACACTGCAGTCTATGATTCTGATTTGTTCCAACGTAGCATCAGGAGACATGGTATTGTTTGGATTGGAGTAACTCTTCAGTCTGGGGGAGCTGAGACAAATTCAAGCATGTGTCTGACCCCAGCAGCCAGCTTCTTGGGTGGATTCTGGTGTTTAGTGGACATCTGAAATAATTAACTAACCCTGGAACTGTTGTTGCAATGAGCATCTCCTGAGTCTTCTGTGCTGCTGCTGCCACTGTTGCACGAAACGGAGGACAGTGTGAGAACAAAGTCCAAAACTGCTAATTTCTGCCCGTAGGCTCAATTTTTTCTTTCTATTCCCTTACAGCATCAAACGCCACATAAATTAAATAAGCTGCCAGGGTGCTGTAGTTCATGGCTGGGGAAAAAAAGCTCTTCCTGTTAGATTCTCTGCGACTGAAAAAGTTTTGGCGATCTGCATGTGCTCACCTGTCTTACAGCTGAGGATCTGGATAGTGTTTGTTCAACTTCAGTTTTTCTAGTTTCTCCCTTCCCTGATTCTTGTAACCTGGAGCACGAGGCTACGCTGAGTACTGCTAGGGCAAGTGATGTGTGACCAGCTACAGCACATAGAGGATGACATTAATGTTGATAGGACATTAAGTTTATCTACTATAAAAGCTATTTCCCTAGTAAAGACTGTCTGGTGAGATAACACCTCTGTTTTGCCTGCTGGAAGAAAGACTTATGTTGATGTAGGAATCCTCTTTAGCACTAATATGTTACAGAGAAATATCTTCAATGGTAAGGCTTTAGAGAGAATCCATTGTTTATATATAGCTGGGGAAGACACCTCTGTGCAAATAAATTAATCTCCATCTGCCCCGTTAGGAAGTACTTCTGGAAGCTGTCAAGATTTATCTGCTTACGCTGTGATTCCACTTCTCCTGAAGGGACATTAGAGGCGACTGTCTGTGAGGAAAGTGCCATTGCCGTGCCTTCTGACAGACTGCGTGTGCTTTATTTCCCATGGTTAGGAAGGTGCAGAAGGCGTTCAGTGCCATGAACTCTACAGAAAATTTTAACAAGAAATACTGTAAGCCCTCAATCTGAATATATGTATATATACAGCAAGGGCAATTTTTTAAGTAGAGGCCTAAAGTACACTCTTTAATCTCTGTGAGGGCATTTTCAGAATGATTTTCAGAACTGTGGAGTGTTGAGCATTTCCTGCTGAAGTCAGTAAGATTGACCAGTGATGTAGATTGGAAAAACAGTTATCACAGACGTAGCCTTAAGTGTCTCTCCACTGAGAGAAAACCATCGGTAGAGCAGGACTGATAGCACCTGAAACCCTGAGGACTTTTTTATGTGGTATAACGAACTGTCAGGAGAGAGGCTGTGGTGTTTAGTAATGACGGCTGAGGGACAGGGAGCATGTGTTTGGAGTTAGGAACAACTGCTGGTGGTGAGAATCGGTCATATTACATTAGTGCAAGATGACATCAGAGCCAAAGTGTGCCTGACATTGTGTACACACAAGTAAAAATTAGGGGTATGTACAGACATCAAAGACACTTTTGGCTCCAAGAGTTTAGAGTTTGAATAGGCAAAAGGTGGTATTATAATTTTAGAATTCCTTTTTTTTTTCTTTTTCTTTTAACAGGAAAGCAAAGCTAGTATAGAAGAGAATACCACTTTAGATACTTCTTGGTACCCAAGACTTTCATTATAGACTGACAGATAAAATATAGCAGGTGAGGCTTTACACTTTAGTGTTGTGCTAGCTAGGAGATCACAGCTGAGGTGGGACATCCGAAGTGCCATCCAGTGCCTCATAAGAGCCAAATGAGTGTGGTTTGAGCAACGTCTCCTGGGAAAAACTTGGTACTGCTAGAAACTTCAATGTGGTTCTTGTAAGCTCAGTATCTGAATAGTGTTTTTGATAGAGAGAAAACATGATAGGGCCAACAGTAACAGAAGCTGTTCTTCTGTGTGCTTTTTTCCCCATTGTCTAAGTGTGTATTCATTGGGACCTATTCACCTGTCTCTTTTTCCTTCCTTCTGTACTTTGTATTACAACTTGAAGATTTATGTGATAACTGCTGAGGTCCAGATCCTGTGTTCCTTGGGCCAAGAGCTGGGGTCAAATTGGAAAACACCAAGAAGCTGGGGTAGGCTGAGGGAGGCAGGAGGTGCATTAGCAGAGCTCCCCTGAGGAAACATCCTATGCTCCCCTTCCTTGCCCCTGATAGCTATCTTAGTTCCAGCAGCCCGTTGCTTTCTTAAATGGATTCACAAGCAGTCACACGAGGAGGCAAAAATAATAGTGTTTTGTTCTAAATGCAAGCAGGGTTAGAAAGCTGGCCCTGCTGTTGTGATGGCAGCCGGTGGAGCAGCGCGATGAGCTGTAGCTGATGGGAGCTCAGTGAGGCAGTGATCTCCCTGTAGCACAACATGGTGACAGGCTGTCTGGGTGACATTACACAGCTGAGCAGCGTGTGTGTGACTGATCTGATAGCCAGTGCTGGTGCAGCTGAGGATTGACAGCTGTGAATGGCACTCAGAGCTTTGGTGGAAGCCTGGAAAGCTTGTGTCAGGACCCCGATACAGGCACGGCTGTGATGGAGGAGTAGTCACATGCTTGCTCTGTGACCGCTCACATTTACTTATTGAGTGAGAAACTTCCTATCCAGTCCAGTACAGTCTGCTAATAGGTTAAAAATCTCTGGTCCGGTTTGCTCCTGAGAAGAAAAGCAGGCCTCTCATCTCAGTTATCTCATAAACATCAAGCCCACAGAGGTGGCAGGGGAAGGGAGACATTTCCAACTGGGGAACTGAAAATAGCTGTGGCACTGAGTCTGCCTGCTGCCTGCAGCAGCTCTTCAGTGAGCAGGGTTGTAGAGGTAAGTCAACAGATGAGAAAACTGGCCTTTCACATCTTGATGCCCACATTCAAATTCAGCTAAGGATCTATGGAAGTTTGTAGTGGTGCTTACACCTTCATTGCCATGTACACAGTTCACAGGGCACAGCATGTTGTACCTCACTTCTCCTTGCCTGCTTGCAGTCAAATGTGACCCTCTAATTGTGACACTGAGGGACATGGTTAGTGGGCATGGTGGTGATGCGTTGGCAGTCAGACTAAATGATCTTAGTGCTCTTTTCCAACCTTGATGATTCTGTGATTCTATGAAGAGCAAACTGTAGAGGTCTGCAGGGGACCCACGAGTAGGTGCATGTGGGCATCAGCGGACATCAAGATGGGAGGGTTACCAGCGGCATGAAAACCCAGAGGCTGAAGTAGCAGAAGGGCTAAACATCAGAGCGAGGCTTGAGTGGCAGAGCTGCATGGATCCTCACAGATGTGCAGATGAAAATGTGAGTGTATTATCTAGCTGTTTGAAGAACCATGAGCAGAATAACAGGGCTATGTCAGGTCACTAATTACTTGCTTTAACACAGCTGTGTGAGGGAAGCTTGCATAACACCTGCCCACACTAAGCTCAGCTCAAGCTGTTGTTATCAGTCCCTCACTCTTCTGAGCGCTCCAAGTATTTGCAAACTAAGAATCTATTATTTCTAGGCTAATGTAAAATGCCTGTTCCTTTGGATTGGAGTAATTGACCTATCTCAGTGCCCTACTCAAGAGATGTAAAAGCTTTAATTATTGGTTAGACGAGCTGACTTTAAGGACAAAACTCTTTAACTTGAATTCTTTGCTTGTCTCCTGGCTGCACAGTAACTCAGCCTGCCCAGCTAGCATGTCTCATGCTTCTGACTCACGATATTGTGATAATAGTGTCTAGTATCAGACTAGTCATTATGTTAGCAAAAGTGTCTGAAAGAACACTACATGCAGGAGCAGCACACAAAATTGCAAGCATTTTATTTACTAGGCACAGAAGAAATGTAACAGAGTAGGGCTTAAAGACAGAAATTTATTGTGCATTTCATAGTAGAAGAGGTGATTTCCATTTCAGATCATGAAACTGAATAGAATCTGTCAGTGAGATCTATGAATACAGCAAGGGTCCAGCATTTTCACACAGCCGTGGCTTGAGAGTGACCTATACCTAATGCATGTGTTTACCTTACCCATTGATCAGTGAACAGAACTGCTTGATTATTCGCCATCAGGAAAGCATTACCCACTATCTTTCTCATGCATCCTGAATGAAGACTGCTATTAGAGAATGTCTGCACTTACTGAGAATTAATCTCCCTCAGGCACTTACTGTGCAATGGGATTGCTCAGGGAGGGCCTTGTTGTTCTCTTTTCTTGATAATATTAAAGCTCAAGTAAGCCACTCCTAAATTGCATCTTCCAGCATGTGGTTAACAAAGAATCATAGAACCGTTTGATTTGGAAGGGACCCTTAAAAGTCACCCAGTCCAACTCCCCTGCAATGAACAGGGATGCAATGATCTACCCACAGGTAGATCAGGTTGCTCAGAGCTCCATCCAGCCTGACCTTGAGCGTCTCCAGGGATGGGGTATCCACCACCTCTCTGGGCAACCTCTTCCAGTGCCTCACCACCCTGACTGTAAAAATCTTTTTCCTCATATCCAATCTAAATCTCCTCTCCTTTAGTTTGAAACCATTTCCCCTTGTCCTATCAAAACAGATCCTGCACAAGTCTGTTGTGATAGTCTGTCCCCTTCTTTCTTATAGCCCTCCTTTAGATATTGGACATACACACGCCACTCTTGCAGCTTGCAGGCATATTTCAGATTAAAAATTCAGTCACCACTGTTGTTCTTTCCAGCAGCTTCTTCACCTGTGACCCAGCCTCTGCCCAGGTGCCCTGACTGTCCTTTGAAATAATAGAATTTGTCCCCCACATTCACTTTTCATTTGCATGATATTCTGCCAACAAGAGCCGGCCTCCAAGAGAATAATTTCCTTCTTCAATTCAAGACAGTCCTCAGAGAGACCTCTCGTCTCGTTCTCTCAGCCCAGGCACAATCCCTGCCCAAACTTCCCAGCTGCAGGGCTGTGTAAGCTCCCCTTGGGAAAGATTTACGCTGTGAGCTCCCAACTCACTGAAGCATCCAAACACAAGCACAGTCCCCGCTGTCCTGATACATCCTCTTATGTGCTCAAGCTCACAAACCGTAGACCACTTGCCAGGTCTTCAGGTGACACCAACCTTGAAATGGCTTGTGACAGACAGGGATGTCATAAAACAGCTAGTGCTGCATCTCAGTCACTTTAAAGCTTGGCAATCTAGGTGGTGAGCAGCACTCCCTGGAGTGTTTCTGATGACCTAAGCAGATCAAGTTAGAACTGGCTTCTGTAATTTTTTTGCTTCTCCCAGACTCTGCAGGGAAGACAGATTCATAGGGCTGTGAGCTGAAAGAACAAAGATGCTTTTGCTGAAGTAGAGATCCTCATCAAAGTTACTGATTCACCACCCAGGTGTATATTTCTGTGGATGGGCAGATGCATAAGTTCCCTCATGCACAGGAATTTAAGGAAACATATGACCTGCATTAACCACATTTGGGCTTGAAGCTTATGTGCTGATAATTTCCACTAATAACAATGCAAGTGAGCAAAATGTAAGTAGCCTTGTGATTATTAGAGGGACAGAAGTGATGAAAGTCAGAGGGATATTTTTTCTTTTTAGTTGCTGATTATTCTCTCTTCAGGGCACTTTCTTTGTTGCTAATTACTTTATTCATTTTGTTTCATCAACCTTTGGATCCCTTCCCAACACATTATCTACAATGTTTGCAGCTCTCATGCGCTCATTTGTTAGATGCCTGCCAGCCTGCAATATGAGAATCTTTTTGATTTTCAAGCGATGTGTTCCTGCTTCTTGTGTCCGTGTATCATTTATTGGGTAGATTCAAGCACATTTGATAGCACTGCTGTTTACCCCCCCTTATTCTGTTAAAAATCTTGAAGTATGAGAGAGAGCTCTTGCAGACCCGTTCGGAACGTGCAGTTATAATTTCTTCATTATCACAAATTATTGTTGAAAAAGTCATAGATCCTCAGTTGTTTCACTGCCTTTTTTTCTTTTCCCTTTTCCTTTCTTCTCTTTATTTTATTTTATTTTATTGAATTGCTCCATTAATCCAGAATTCTATGGGAACTGGAGACATTGCTAAGAAGTATTAGACTGACACCGGAAAATGAGGCTATAAACCACATCCTGGCAAGTCAATGCCTTGCACTTTGGTGCATTGGCTGTTGTTCCCAGCAAGGCAAACAATACGAAACATTTATCAGACAAGAAAACAAGTTTTAGGATACCATAGGATAATCCAGATTTAGGGGAGGGACATCTTTCAAGATCTGTTCTGGTAGCAGCCCTGTCACCGTGTGACCCAGCCCATCTGTCTTTCAGCAGCAGGGGTTAAAGCAGGTTGTCCTTGAAGGCAGAAAATCTGCACAACAGTGAATGGGCTCCTAATGCAGACTCAGGTGTTAGTGCAGCAGAACCAGCAGTTACCCAGGGAAACCATTCATTTGATCTTTTTTAAACAGAGTTAAACTCCTTTCTGGAAGGCCCTGTGCTTCTGAGTTATTTGAGGTACCACAGGTTAATCAAAAAATACCTCTGCCCTCCTTGCAGGGATGCACAAAGAGGGTTTTCAGTTCTTCCTTTCAAATACACATCAGAGCGCAACAGAAGCTTGCAAAGGCCGTCTCTTGTCAGGGTCAGAAGTTTGGCTGTGCTTTGCTGAAACGTGCATTCCCCTCACTGGATAAAACGAAGAAATATTTGTGGAATGATTCATATTGCTGTCAATAGTACTGTAAAAGTAGAGAATTGGCAGCTGTTTAAGGTAGCCAAGACGTTTGTTGTACTAAAATAAGTCCCAGGAAGATTAACTAGTGGCAAGGTAATGCATTTGTAGGTACACGGTAATCTGCATGTGTTAATGATAGATCTCTTAATCACATGCCTGCACAGCTGATACAGATCTCTCTCTCTCCTGTTCCTCTTTGTGGATCATGTAAGTTCGCTAAGCCCATGGCTGTATCCCCTCAATGTCATAGAAAGTATACGTGCCCATGGTGACACTCTGGAAGGGGAGAAGGACATGTGAAAGCAAGTCTTTTTATATGAAAGATAGATGTTGCAATTCATATTGTAAAATATATAATTTATATATAAGTGAAATGTCAGACTTACAGTACTCCACCTCAGTATTGGCAGTGTTCCTACCCCTGCTCCTGTTGGTAACCTGGGCTGCACTGCATCAGTTTTCTCAGCCCAGTTCTACTGCAACAACAAGCCCTGTGCTGCATCCCAGCTGCTCCATCTTTGCTGCTGGTACACAGTGGTGTCACGGTCTTTTTACCAAAAGCCTTTCAGTTTTTAGACTGAAGCAGATGTAACTGACAGCCACTTCACGGCTCTCTATTGCTTTCCTGGATTTGACCTTGAGTGAAACTGCAGCTCAAGCTCGCTCCTGCCAATTGCAGTCATTTGTATGTAACCCAAAATTAGGCTATTCAGAGTGTTTGTGTTACATGTATTTAATGTTATGTTGTGTGTGTAATGCCATCTTTATGGGTGTTGGCCTCTGAGTCCTTGATGAGCATTTTCACAGTTTTTCTGGATTTTTTTTATCATGTTAGATTTACTGGTGCATTGTGTCTGTCTTTGAGAGGTACGTGACCACCAAGAGCCTAGTTCCAAGTTCCCTTTCCTCTTCCCCTGTAGAAGCCTTCCTATTGCAGAGCTGAGCTCCTTTCCCAAACAGAAACTCTGAAAGCATTCCCCAGCCACAACTATTGTATTTTCCTGTAATAAAAAAAATCAGGAATAGATCTGGAGAAAACTACTCACTTACCTCTGCATGGCTTACTCTGTGCATGCTGCTTGCATATAAGAACACGCTCACTGATTATTCCTGAGACACTGAACCCCTGTAGCAGAATAAAAGCTGTATCTTATTTACATTAATGAATAAGATGAATGAGTACAGCATTTCCAAACAGGCAATGAGAAGAGGAAAGCTAAGCAATATTCACATATTAATTAAAATGAGAGCTCTACACTGAAAAAAAAAAAAAATATATATATATATATATGAGCCTATTGAGATTCTGACAGCTGTCCGTAAACTCATTCCTGGAATGATGGGCAGGAGAGGCACCTCAGGAAGCAGGGTTCTTAGGGCAGACAAAGTCATTCATTTGGTGCATGTTCTGGTAAAGGGAGCAGCCTGGATTTTTTAATTTATTCTTGTTGTGCTTGATGGGAAAAGAAAGAAATCTTAAATCTCAGCTGGAGAATTCACAGGACTTCTTTGCTCTTTAGATTTGCTTTATAGTTCTGTGGACTCCCACTTGGGAGGCATTAGCATCAGTAATAACTATAGTACTTAGGGCTTATTGTAATGTGTTTCATCTGCAGATCTCAAAGAGATTTGCAAGGTGAGTGCAGAATTGTACTCCCCATTTTAGAGAAATGGAACAGATATGTAGAAAGACTTGGTCATATGGCCAAGGTTACACAATAAAGTGGCAGAGTGACATCAGGTTAATCTGATCTCAAATACCAGCATGGATAAAAGGGGTGATTTAGCCCTTATTTTCCAATGTCATTCAATATCAGTAGAAATTAGAGTGCTGGAAGAACTGAAGTCCTGATGAGCATATCAGAATACATAGACAGATGTATTTTTCCTTTTCTTAATCTGAAAACTCACTGCAGGTCTCTCTGAATATGAGTGAACGCACTGTTATCACACTGTTCCAAGTGAGGTACCCAGCATATGTGTGCAAGGTAAATGCCCAGCCTGTCCATGGGGAGGAGGGAGCCACTCAGAAAACCTGTGACAGGAACGTCTCTGGAGCTTAACTCAAATAGCTGAATCAGAGATGTGAAGTCAGGCAATGTGAACAGCTTCTGACATATCCAGTTCTAAAACTAATGTCAAGATCTGCACAGTCATTTAGTAGCGTATCTGTGGCAAGTGTGTGCTTTGTCTATGTTTGTGGAACCTGGTATCCTTTGACCAGGGATCATCTTCTCTGGGTTTTAAATTCTCACAGTGAGATTCATTAAAGTCAGATTCAGCAACAAGCAAGTGTGGCAACATTATAATCCATGGAGATGAATCTGAATATTAGAATTACTTCCACTGCTGAGATGACAAGACTTCCATAAATGCAAAATGCAACAGTGGTAGTGATATTTCTGAACTGGGAGCATATATTATTCTCTAAGTGCGTGAAGGGACAAAATATTTCAGTGCTACACAGAAGGGCGTTTGAAAGTGCTACCTTTTTACTTGAGCAGTTGGCTATCTCTTGGCAACCTGCCATCTAGTAATTTATTACATGTCCACAGGGCATTTGGTTGGAGGGACATATGTTAGTGCAAGTGTAGAGCTAGTAGCAAAGCTTGATGCTGGTGACATGGAACGGAGGCTCTCAAAGGGTCTTGCACATCTGTCTACAGCCATTCACAGACTGCAGACTTTGTCCTTATTTCTGCCTACTGGGTTTCAAGCTAGAATTAATACAACATGAAGCATATCTCAGGTTTATTTTTAAGGAAGCAGCTAGACAGCATTTACTGCTTTAGCAGCTGCAGGAATGCTATGTAAGTAATGTGAAATCAGAGTTTAGGTAGTCCAGGAGGAAAATTCTGTATTCAGAGATGAGCCACACTGTGGAGAGATGTAAGAAGTGCAAATATTTCAAAGTGACTGTAGAGTATAAAACATACTGGTCATCATGGTTTGCATTCTGCTGAAATCATGAAATACCTGTATGCCTTTAAAAAGTTGTTTCACTTCCCTTTGAAAAGTTGTTCCTATACTGCCTTGAGAATATGTTATTAATGTTATTAAGGGGAGATTTCATAAACCTAAGTGAATTATGGATGTGATGACTAAAGATAAATCCAGAAGAAGATTGCCATGTAAGCAAAGCCACCATGACTGCATAATATCCTCTGTGGTATCATCATAGAATGGCCTGGGTTGAAAAGGACCTTAAAGATCATCTAGTTTCAACGCCCCTGCTGTGGGCAGGGTTGTGAACCAGTAGACCAGGCTGCTCAGAGGTATGCTAGCCCTGTGTGGTTAGTAGTATTATGCACTGGCTTGGTTTGGTATGGCTTGGTTTGGTTTGATTGAAGCAAACTGTCAGCTCAGTGTGCTTATCTCACTGTTAGCTCCACTGCTGCTCCACTGGTGCAGTCATGCAAAGGCAAACTGCCTGGTGGAAATGTCTTCTCAGTCCTTTAACAACCTGCTCTCACATGTGTCAAGGAGTCACCTATCTACAGTACAGGCATTTAGTCATTAAACTAACACCCTAAAGTATCACTTAATACCCCAAGGTATTAGGTGGGCAATTGAATTGTATGCATGAGGTGTAGTTTGGATACTGAAGTGCCTTGAAAGGCAAAGCCTGTGGTAGATGGAAGATCTATGAGTCCACTTGAAGGTTGAGGCGCACACTACATCTGGCAGGGCCCAGCCCTTTGGGGACCTCTGATCTGGGTACAAGGAGTTGATTTTTTGAAGTTGACAGAACTGTAAGAGTGCATAAGTCGCTGATCACATACAGAGCAGGAGGTGAGGCAGCAGAATTTCCACTGCTAAGTCACTTTGTGTCTAGGTGGGAGGAAATACGCTTTTGTGTGAGCTTCCAAAACTACAAGGACGAAGTGGTCACTGAGATGGCATAGTCCATATAGCATGATCCTGAACACAGCTCTGGTCTGGACTAGAGCCCACCATTTAGAAAAACATCTCTTCATGATTAAAACATTCCTGTGGTGGATTCACCACCAGCATTCTTGGTACGTGGTTCCAATAATTAATTACCCTGACTGCAAAAAATGCCTGCCTTATTTTTAGACTGGAGCCAGGGTGTGGGCACAAGGTCTGCGTCTCTGAGAACTGAATCAGATAAGAAAGCTGTGTGGGCAGTATTTGTTCTACTTCATCTCGTATTCAACCCCAGTTTATACATAAGTCTTCTGCGGCAATTTCTGTTTTCAGGATTTGATAACTGGCCTGAATGAACCTCATAGCAGCTATGCACATGACTATCCCTGATATTGAAGGTGAAGTGAGGTGCCACATAAAATTAAGCGATTGTCCTGCTGAGAACATACCACGTTTGAGATTACAATCCCCATCTCCTGTCTGTCCTGGCCTTTAACTTCTGGCCATCATTCTTCTTAGACATGATAACTTCGTAATACTTTTTATTTTCCTTAACATTTTCCAACAGTGCAGTGTAGTAAGTGCCAGGGAGTTAGTGCCATCAACTAGCCTGAACCACAGAAAAGACAGAGAAATGTGATTATCCCAATTTTTCTTTAGCAGTTCCATCACTTTTGGGAAGTTTCTTGATACTGGAAAAATTTAGGAAAAAAAAAGAACAAGAAATTTCATTCAAAAATGGGCTGGTCCAGATCCTAGCCCTAAGGATCAGGGCATAACTTCGGGACATGTGATTGCCTTAGACTCACTGATTTCAGGAGGTCAGACTGTCAAACAAGAAGAGTTTTGCCATTGAAATCACTGGAAAAAGAATTTGACCCAGAAACTTAATTCAACCACTTATTGTACTCAGAAGATACATTGTAAAAAGAGCACAAAGCAAGGGGAGGTTATCCTCTGATGGTCTGATATAATATTTTTTTACTTTTATATACCTTATTTTTTCATTTTGTACTTCTAATTCACATGATGAAGTTTTCTGACAGAAGTGGATGTCATGTGCAAGC
Organism: Aquila spilogaster; assembly: GCA_024606505.1. NCBI lineage: Eukaryota > Metazoa > Chordata > Aves > Accipitriformes > Accipitridae > Aquila > Aquila spilogaster. The sequence continues at coordinate 22,627 of JANHGO010007826.1, read as the reverse complement.
TGAGTTCCTTGTTTTTTTCTTTTGCCTGTCACTGGCTGCATGTTCTCTATTGATGTCTTGTTCCTGGTACTTGACCATCTTGTCTGTGAAAGGAAGCACTCCAGCTGGCTTGCCTGATAAGAAGAAAGAAAAGTTTTCTTGGTTTAGTCACTCCACAGAAACCCATGGTAATGTTCCACTGCCCTTTGTGTCCACACTACGTATATTTGTATGTGTGTTTGTCTATATATCTCTATAAAGACTGACACATAATGTATCTTTGTATATTCCTGCATGTGCGTGCCTTGCTTTTGCTATTGCTTGTGCAGTGTCCTCTTCGTGCACTCAAGATAATAAGCTGTTCTGCAAATCAATCTCTTGCTAATGTCTTCAAGATTGTTTCCATTTGCAAATAAGCTCAAATACGTCTTGAAAGTGCTTTACCTCATCCTCAAAGATGACTTGCCAAATGTCAATGTTTTGGTTGTTGTGTTTTTTTTTTCCCGAAGGGCTTCGTCTGGACTGAAAATTTTAATTATGAATGTCTCTTTTTCTTACAGTTTACTTGACTCTTCTGTGTACATCAAAATATGAATCCAGTTGATTTCTTTATTCATCTTTCTGAACAGACAAGGTTATTGAAACATCTAGTCTTTGTAAAGAAACAGGCACCATTGGAGTACAGAATTTCATGGTTATGTCAAGAGTGCTAGAGAGACCATTATTTCATATGGGCTGTGTTCCTGAATAACACGGTACAAGAACTTATAGATTTCCAAAGTCATACACTGGAGACACTTGCACTATTGGGACGGAGTGCAGGAAAGATTTTGAGGGGCATTTCTACCATAATGCTTTCAAAGCAAGAACCCAGGGCCTCCGTGGAAGAACCTTCTGATATCTTTCTAGCTTCTGGAAAGATGTCTGTGCCCACAGCTCATTAAACAGCTGCCCAATGGGAATGCAGAGCATATTTACACTGTCTCTTTTTTTTTTATCAAGGAGCCACTATTAGATATTTTCTTATTAATGGTTAACCTATTTTGACGAGCTATTAGAAGCCTCTCCCACAGCAAATAATGCATACTGTCAAGGCTCACCTGTGGTATACATCCCATCTGAGAGACCTAACTCTTCCATTATTTAGTTGGAAGTATCATTGTCTGTATATTTGAAAAGAGGAAAGAGGAAAGTGGAAAGGAAAGAGGACACACTGAATGCTATCCTTTCTCCCACCATAAGTTGAATGTTCGTATGTTGAAGGAGTTATAGCTCATATAGGAGCTGGGAGAAAATCATGGAATGGAAACAGTGAATCTTTTTCATCTTCAGAAGCAAATAAAATATTAAGGTTTCATAACGGTTGGAAGATGTGATACCTTCTTGAATCCCAGTGAGATAGGTTCACACCTAAGATTGCTTTCATTTGATGGTTATTTCATGACATTTCTGTAAAAGTGTAGGAGATTCTGTCCAGTTCTTACTCAATGAGTGTCAAAATAAAATCTCTGCCATAGTTAATTAGTTTCTTTGTTGGTAATATCTGAAAGGGTCTGAGAGTTTGAATTCCCCTCTTTATCCCTATGAGTTCAGGCTCTAAGTGTAGGGTTAAAACCTGTTAACAGTAGTATACAACAGATGAGCCATCAGTGTTTATTTAATTTATGTGGAACTTGCTATCAGGTCAGCAGAAGCCTTTCCTATGAATACTTATCAGTCTGGTACTTGTTATTTGCAGTCTACTCCAAGAAGAGATTGTTGGGGAAGGTAGTAAAATGGTTGGGCTGATGCAGGTAATGAGGCATCTTCTTAAGTTTTCATTGAATTAAGCAAATGCTTCTTTCTTGGTTTTGCCAGCTTCTCTAATTTTCAGTGATTCTCATTCATAACAGTTGCTAGGAACTGACTCAGAAAGAAAGCAAGCAGCTGACTCTTCCACTCTCTTGAGCATTTGAGTAGCCAGTGTATGTTCCAAAAGTCTACCTGCCCAGCCTTGTCTGTGCAGGAAGGCAGCAGACTTGCTCAGCTAAGTGCTTAATCCTCAGGAGCTGCAGCTGAGGGTCTTTTCAATGAGACTGATGTGATTCATTAATAGATGTGCCAGGTTCTAATGGCCAACCCTCTCTTTTTCTTCCCTTTGACTCTTACAGTGAGCATGCCCACCAGTGAGACCGAGTCCGTGAACACAGACAACGTCCCTGGAACTGATATTGAAGGAGAAAACTGCGGTGCTAGGCTAGCGTGAGTACATATACACAGTTATATGTGTGTAGGTGCTGGCTTGAGCTTGGTGGTTTAAAGCCAAGGCAAATGTCAGGCTCTTCAAGGGGAAGGAAACCACACTATGGGTGAAAAGAGGGTGGAGAAGATCTGTTAATCCCAGTTCTTATCTTAATTGCAATGTAAACTCACTCTGGACCTTAGTGAAGAGCCTCTGGGACTACACAGATATAAATAAATCTCAGAATTCCCACAATAAACAGAGCTGGGTTTGCCTAGTATTTAAAAGAAGAACTGATGGATAAGTGTTCTTATTTTAGAATTTGTCTTTAGTGATAGTTAATCAAATTCGGTATATGCAGACCAAACAGTGGAATTGACCAGTATATTTTAACTTCTCTGGTGGTTCCTCTGCACTTTACAGTGCCTTGTAATAGAAATACACACGATAGCTCCCATTCTGCAGCCTGATTTACACCCTTAAAGTGCTGAGCACAACATCATAGTGAAAAATAAATGCAGCAGTTGGGAGGGAGTAAAGCCTCCTCAAAATCACACCACTGTAGTAAGAAGACAGACTCAGCAACACGTGAGATAGCACTTACGGAAGATATTTATACTGTAAGGTACGTTTTTTAACTTCACAGTGAGCATGAATAGGCCAGAGGAGTCCTTTCTTCCCTTTTGCATGACTTAAACAAGAATGGACCTTATGCTGCTGGGAAATATGTTAACCCCCTTTAATTTCAATGAAAACTGGACTAAGCACTATGCTGGAATATTTTGAGGCTCTGTCCTGTCCTTGGACTTACTTTGAGTCCTTCTGTTTGATCAACTGCTGATCATAAGTATGTAAGAAGAATTCTGTTTCATTAGGCCTGTGTTCAGACCCTGACAGTGACAGGAGGGAAAGCATATAAGTCTGGTCTTTTCCTGCCTTTCATTCCACTTTACTGCTCCTGAATTCATGTTTATTGTATTAGAGATCTTAGAGGAGATGCTTTTCCTTTTTGCCTTTAGTGGCCATTTATGGATCTGTCAGCCATGGATTTATCTGAAACTGCAAATGCTGCCTGTCCTCAGTCACAGTCTCCTGTGGCAGCAAGTTTCAGCTGCTCGCTACCTGCTGTGTAGACAAGTAGTTTAGTGTATCTGTCTTAAGCTGATATACTACTACTTTCAGTCGATGCCCTTTCCTCCTTATACTGTGAGATTTGATGATCAACAGTTCTGCATTCCTCTAATCTATCACTTTCATGATTTCATAAACCTTGATTGTATCTCCCCCCCCACATCCCTGGCCTTCTCCTCTACAAACTGAAAAGGAAGTGATCTTATCTGCATTACAAGACGTGATATGTGGAATATGTTATAAATTCAATTTGCTCTCCTGGAAGTGTCAGCCAGTGGCTTACAAACCATAGAAGAAATTACGATAGCTTTCCTTTACCTGCTTCCTGTTGTCTACCTGCTGAGTCTGGTTTATACTATGAACTCTTTTCAGAAGGAACCAGTCAAGATCTATTCACAGCAGTAAGGCAGTTGTAGCTCTCCCTTTAGCACCTCGCTGAGCTGCCTGTGCTCTTGTCACATTATAGGAAGCAGCAGCTGGATATGTGAGTACTTCTTCCAGCTGGATCTGATTTGGAGAACCATCTCTATTCTGCAGTTATGGTTCCTAACACAATGGGTCCCCTGGTGCTATGCAGTGCCAACAACAATGGCAACTGTTAATATGAAGTTGCATATATTTTTAATATTACAGCTTGCATTCATTTAATGTCCTTAATCCCAAAGGATCCTAAAACACTTCATGAACTATATGTGCAACGATTGTTTTCACAGTGTTAAAGTTTAGCTACCTTCAGGGTAAAATGTGACAGGTGTTTAAAAACATAAGGAGAAAGGACACAAGTGTATAAGGAGGTGTATGAGGAATAACTTGTTTTGCGCTGAAACAGTATGGGGAATTTTGGCAAGGAGAACATAATTCTGTAAACTGGAATGTGTCCAGGAGAGCTGAAGTTTAACCCAGTTCTAAACATAATCATGACTTAGAATGGAGTTTACTGAAAATGATCCAACGTATCCACAGGAGAATGACAGTCATGTGGTCTGGCACAGTGCTCACTATGCCCACAGCGATAGGAGAAGGGATAGCTATGTCCAATGCATTTTAACAAAGCAAAAAACGATGACAGGAAAATGGAACTTCGTTTTTTCTTCCCGTGTTGTAAATCTTAAAATAGTGCCTAAGTGTCACCAAAGCAGTACGTATAAGATTGAGAGAGATTCCTTACCACATTTCACATCATTTGAAGATAGGTGACATATAGTAGGGAAATTGAAATCTGTTATTGAGAAGGGGCTTTTTTTAACCCCCTACCCAAGGACATTCAAAATCCTCAAGGCCTCACAGAGATTGCTTTTCATCTCTAAGAGATGAATGGGAGCTTTCAACCAGGAAAATGAATGACTGTTTCATTGTATTTGGAAGTCTGGAGTGAAATACAAATTTTGTCAGTGCTTCCTGGTTTTGTAAACTTGTGGAGCTGCAAATTCTTCTCTTATGGGTAAATTCCAATTTGCCCTGAACTCTGATTCCAGCAGGAATATATAAAATGTAAGCAAGGATTTCAGAACTGATTTGTGTAGTAAGTAACTTTGGTGGAACCTAACTTAGAGCATCGGAATTTGGTCAGACCTTCTAATAATCAACTCAGTGCTTTTCGAGGATAGAAGTAATTCTTGTGGGAAGTTGAGCTTTTCAAATACGTTCCTTGTGTAGTAGCAGTGAACTTTCAGTAAGCGTTAATGATTGTGATCATGACATCCTGATTTACTGTAGTTGAAGGCCAAGCCCAGACTCTTGAGCACTCATCTGCCCTGTGAAGTTTGTTTTTAGAATTGAAATGGCTAGAGAAGCTTTTTGTTCAGTTGTTGAGTTTCACGTGCTGAGTTTCAGATGACTCTTCATTTTGACCAACCTACTGAAATCACCCAGTGGCCAGAAGTCCCCATTGTCTTGCTATAAGCATGTTTTTCCCAGGGATCAGAGACTGCACTGGACAAGCTGCAGCTAGGCATGACTGAAGTATCTGGGAGATTTTGAGGCAGAGGTAATATATTTATTTATTTAGTGGCATCAAGCCATTAGGGCATTTAATCACCTCAGCAACGCCACCACCATGGTTACAGACTGACCTTGCCATCAGAATACCCGAGTGATAAAAAGAAAATGTACCTAGGAGACTGAAGGAAAAAGTGTTTTTATTAAAGATAACTCCGAATTACTGGCTGTTCTTTTTGTTCTTATAAAAAGCTGCAGAGCTTTGAAAGGCATCATCTGTGAATGACAGAAAGATCTGCTTGAGAAGCTAGGCTCAAGCATGCCTTTTGGAAAAGGAGATCTTCCCTGACAGCCTTTCTCAGCTCCACAGAGACATATGCTACGTGAGATCAGGAGACTACCTCTCAAACACACACTATCTCCTACTGATTGTTCCAAAGCAGCTTTTCTTTCTATAGTATCCATACAATCAGCTTTGCTGTCTGGAGCAGTGCCAGCCTTCAAACCAGCAGGAGTTTCAGGAGGAATCTAATATCTAATCTCTGCTTATTGTGTAAATCCAGTTTCTTAAAACTAAAACAAACAAGCAAACACAAACTTCGTTCATATTCATCCTTAGTAACTCTGCTGCCATCAGGTGAGACGTAGCAGGGAGCATTTCCCTTCCTAAAATTGGTGCTACCTTTATCAGGTGTCTGAATTTAAAAAAAAGGTTTTGTGGGGTTCCATAGGACACTGAAAAATGTCCCACAAATCCCACAGTATATCATCTGCACTGACATCTGCCCTGTAGTAGAAACACAACAGCTTTTATCCTCAAGGTCAATGCCTGGAAGTGGAACTTACCTTAATTCTAGCCTGTCACAGCTTTAATAACCTGTTGCCTCCAGGTACAAAGAAATGTGTTTTCTCTACAACAAGTATCAGTGAGATAAACCCAGAACTAGGAGCAATGAGTTTCTGTTTACAGGACAGCCTTATACCCAATAGTGAGTAATTTCACTGAGCCTCTATGGTTACTGCTCAGCAAGCCTCGGATTCCTGCCGATGGACTGTTGCTCATAATCAACAGTAATCTGTTCTGCACAGGATGGCAGCATATATAATCTTCCAATACAGCCAGAATGCTAATTTTCTAATACAACCATGCAGACCTGGAGTGCCACAATAGAAATTGCTTTTATACATATGTCTTAGCTAAAAAGAGACCTTTGTGGGAACTAATGTTCCATGGAGCCATGGTAGAAAACTGAAGCACTTGAGCTCAAAGGGGAAGAGAGCTTAAAATGATCTTCTTTCCCTGAAATAATAAGCCACTTGGCATTTTCACCTTGGCTGGGATTTCCATACATTTGGGGGACAGTTCAATTGCTCTTCCACCAAAGAGGGTTCAAACAATAAAAGAGGATAGAACAAAATGAACAAGCGACACTGGCTTTTCAAAAAATGTTATGTCCTTAAAATATTACAGACAGTGGAAGTTGTCCTTGGCAGCCAAACCATTGGTGATTTTCCTTTGGTGCTTTTCTGTCTGTACAATAGTTCCTTATGCAGCTCCTGCAATAATCAGCATAGTAACCAGTGGTAAAGGGAAAAGAGTCATTTTGCTTTCAGGTTGGCTACAGTTGCCATTGGTTTTAACCTAATGAGAAGATGATAGATTCCTTTGAGCACCAAATTCTCAGTCACATCAGAAGCAATGGAAAGGAAAGTTTGCCAGAAGCTCTGAAACCTCTGCTGACTTCAGGAGGAAAACACATGGCAACAACCCTTACATATCAGCATTCACTACTGCTCCTCAATTTATTTATAAGCATGGTATTCTTGTTATTCACAGTCAGTTCTAGGTATGTGTCTCAGGACAGCAGCGTGCCCTTGTGGAGGAGGCATTATCTTCCTGCTTCAGATTCTGTGACAGGCCTTACCTGTGACTTGCCAAAGGAAGAGCAGTGATATTCACTCAATTTTAAGTGCTAGCCTGTTTTCCCAGTCTGTTTCCCAGCTCAAGAGGTTCTAATAAATAGCGAACCAGCTCAATTTTAAGACAGATAGATCCAGTTTTCTTAAGGATATTCTTTAGATTCTTATTGCTGCTAGCAAACAACCACCTCTCTCTTAAACCCAGCATCACTCCCTTTGGGTCAGCATGCTCTTCAGAGTTTAATCTCGATCCACTTCAGATTTCAAGTTCTCTGGGGCTAGTCTTCCATTCTGTTTTGCTTGAAGCTTTTAATAAATGGTCAGAAATGAGAAATGATCATTGCGTGTCACTGTAATACTGCAGTAGTAATTATACTGTAATTGCATGTGACAGGCTGGAGGTCCATTGCTTCAGGATGAATTGCAGAGACGTAGCTGAGGGTAGAACTTAGCCCTAAGACTATATTTTACTGAGAGATTATTAGGAATGCAGCATGCATTCCTGAAGATGTTATGTCACTGTGTACTCCTGTCCTAGGAATGTGTGGAAGAAGGACCCTGGGGTGAGCATCTTCTCTTCAGGGATTCCAGCATCCCTACTACAACAATGAAATGCTCTTCCAGCAGCAGGAAGATAGAAAGGGAAAAATGCTTTCCAAGGTTTTGTTGCGCTGCTTTATCTCTCAGAATATGGGATATCTCACTACATCTGAATTATGCTCGTTGTCCTGAACTTATGCTAATAAAATCTTTACATTTCACTGTTTTATCTGCATGCGGTAACTTTACCTTAACCAGGTAAGGTTTAGAAGAGTTTTAGAAAGGTAAGCATAGCTACTCAAATGATAAAGATCTGATTTCTGAGTTTGCCTTTCTGAGATATAATCTGAGTTACACAGATCCTATGACAAATAGTGATCTGAAGTAATTGTCATATAGGCTCTAATATCATGATTTGAAAAAAAAAAACTATTTCTCAAGACATATCAGAGCTGCACCCACCTGGGGAAGATCTCTTTCTTTCAAAGACATAAAACATCCAGAATATGAGGAGTACAAGAGATCTGTGTTTAAACCTATAGCAGAGAATCTGGTTCACACTGAACCCCTGGCAAGTGCCAGTTTGGAATGTCATGAAGAGGCCATTTGACAGCCTGAAAAATGCCGTAAGTGCCTTTTTGTGTATGATGTAATTAACCCTCATTCTGAAAGGCAAAGGCTTCTTGATCACAGGTGTCATTTTAAAAAATATGTTTCAGATTAGGGCATAAACAGTTATTGCACAATTTGTGTTTCCAGAATTCAATTTCACTCTCGGATTCTGCCTCTAAATATAAATCTCTTCCTCCTCCCTTGTCCTGTTCTATATATATATCACACCCACTTGTGATAAAGCCTTCTGCCATAACAGTAAGGCAGTGGGGCGGGGGGAACAGCTAACCTGTCGGAGCACTGAATGCACTTGGCTGTTGCTCATAATGCTCCAAAGATGTAATTATCACATGTGTGATGAGTACTACACCTGCCACATCTCTTTTGCTTCAATAAATAAGATTCCTTAAATGCAGCAGAGAGCTCCCTTACTGGGAAGCCATCGTCAGAGAGGTCATCAGAGGACTTCACACTTCCTGTCCTTCACTTTCCACTGGGCAAGTATCCCATTATATCTTTTTTGCTCTCTCTCCACCCCACCTGAAGCTTTCTCCTATGAAAGTCTTCTTCTCTCCTTCTTCAGCGCCGAGCCTTGTCTCTTATTGCACTATTTTTATTCTTTTTCTTTCATTCCTGTTGCCTGTAAATCTGATCCATTACAGTAGGCAGGCCACTTTAAGTCTCAGTAAGATGTTGGGATAGCATTAACATTAAGGATATGCTCTGTAGGTGCTTCACCAGCCAGCCTTATTACAGTTCCATTGTCTCCTCAGCATAATTTAGCATTCTGCTCAGCCAGTGCATTATTTCTTCTTTATCAAAAGAATTCTTGTGTCTGTAACCACGCTGCTGCCTAGTATGTGGCCTAGACAAGCTGCCTGTGACACAGCAAGAAAGATGTATTCAGTGCAAAAGCTTTTACTTTTATTTATTTTGGCTTGGACCATCTGCTGGTGAAATGTTCTATCACTAAAATGTCTTCCACATAAGGAAACTGACCCATCATTCTTTGTCAGTGACCGATGTCCTCAAAGAGTTTTAAGACTACTACAGAAGGTAGCGTTGGATGCTTTAAGAATTGCTTTCCCCTCTGTCTGCTAACAATGACTCCATTTTTAAGCCAGTACAAGGAGACCTTTGCTGACTGTTGTCGACAGTGAATCACTTTCCTATCATAGAGGAAACCTTAAGAAATACTTCCATTCAGCAGGAATGTCTTCTTCGTAGTCACTCTCCAGATCTTCATTTCTTCTGTTATTGGTATTGGATTTTGAAGCTTCCTAAATCACCTCTGGCAAATGTCATTGCATCCTCATACCTTTGTTCTCTCTCTGCCTGTACCAGTGTGTACATACCACAAGACAGCCAAAGAGTTTCAGGGACTTACAGGACAAGTGTCAAGCAGGGCAAAATAGTGGCTAAAGAACAAGGGTTTGTCTCTAACTTTGCCTGTGACTTCTTGTATAAGGCTAATGAGATTAGTGAAGAGAACAATCCTGAGTTCATGGAATTAGATATTTAAACATGTGTACAGTGGGAGCATGGCTCAGCTATCAGGAGTGCTTAACAACCAGAATTTAATTGACTTTCATTGATTGTTCAGTCCATTTAAATTCAGATCGCTTTACACAGATAACAAAGATAAATAAATATGAGTGTTACTAAGTATGAAAACATTCACCATATACTGTTTTTCCCTCAACTGCTGGGAAAAAATAGAAAACATTATTTTTCCCATGGTTTCATAATGTGCTTATATATCTTGAAGTGACAGGTGATGTGTGAAAGCAACATGTCTGTGTGTATAAGTCATATATATTTTAATATATATAAATAAACAACTAGCGACTAAAAGAAAAAAAGAGTCATACTTGAAAAATAAACTTAGTAGCAGATGTATAGTAACCCTAGCATTAGGCCATGCTTTTACCCAAGAGAAAGACTATTTGCTGATCTTCGTAGGTGGTAGACTCCCACCGCAGCATGACTTCTGTTTCATGACTCCCACCATCTCAGAGAATCCTACTCCTATCCAGAGCCTACATTGCCTTACAGGGGATTCCAAAGGAAAAGAGTATACATGCAAAAAATTAATAAAATAGTTTGTTTCTTTCTGTTGCTGTTCTCATAGAAGCCTAGGAGGTATGGGAAAGCTTCAGAGACTTTAATGGCAATTCTTGTCTTTCAGGCATCGGATCTCCAAATCTAAATTTAGGTAAGTAAAACTGACTTTTGTTTTCTTCCTTTGCACCGTTTTTGCTCCTTGTGAAATGGTTTATTCCTGCACCTATAGGGTGCAGTCTTGAGTCTAGGGCATGCTGCCACATTTGGTAGATACTAGTCAATTGTCTACCAAATATCAATATACTGTTTCTAAATTTCATACAGAAATAAGGCACAGGGACTACTGAGAATATTTCACTCAAAAGTACATATCTGATTGCTGCCTCCACATCTTGAAGCATAAAAAATAAAAGCAGGAGGAAAAAAAAAGTTCTACCACATAATTACCTTACGCCCATCAACATCAACCCTGTCAGCTCAAGGTTCTGTTTCCTACACTTTGTTTCATTACTCTGCTCTACTTGACTGTAAATCTTTCAACTGACGAAGTCTGAATCTTCGGGTTATTTGTGAAGTGTTCCTTTTTACCATGGGGCATGTGAAGTTTTTCTGGTGATACTTCCTTCGCTATTGACATAAAGCTCTTAGCGATGTGCAGCAATCTGCAGGTGGTCATCTGTGGATTTTCACTGGAAAAGCTGACCGAATCCATGTAACTTGATTGTTGGCATCCCAGTCCATTTCTGCCTCTTCTGTAGGAGTCCAGCAGCCTCCTTAACTCTGAATTCAAAGTCAGTTTTATAAAAAAGTAAATCAGCTTTCACAGTAACTGAGACAAGAGAGTAACTCTTTCTTTCAGTTTACTTAAATAAAGAACAGTAATGTAAATTTAGGAATCTGCGTGTGTACGTATTGCCAGTATGCATCCCTCTGCAGAGTGTTGCATTCATGAACACATTCGTACAGTCCATGGATTTAATTATGCCAGGTGTAAGCACAAGAAAACACTTGTATCACCACATGGTGATGTTCCTTCTCCATTAGTGCAAAACACACGTGCAAGTATGTGAGATTCCTGATGGTTTGAGGACAATGTAAAACACCTAAGTATTGTGACCATTTTGAGAACTGAAAGATCATTTCCTGTCCACAGTCCACTGCAAAACACACAACCCTGATTAAATGCTTGAGCTACCTAGACTTGATGCAAAGCCGATTGCAAAGCTAAAACAGCCTGGATTTGATTGCTTGTTAAAATGCTGTTGCAAAATTCCCAGCCGGTGTACTCTGTGCACATTGCCTGGCTTTATTTTATCTAGATGCTGAGCCCTGACCTCAACTACGGCCACAGTTTATCACTGGAAATTATATGCAGGAAAAGACTAACCAAGAGATGTTCTCTCCTCCTCTGTCCTGTAGTGTTTATGTGTGTGTCCCTATAGAGCACCCATGCACACTTATGTATATAATGTATATAATATCTATATAAAACTATTAGTTTTATTATACAGTGGCAAGTGTTGCCTGGAAACTGGTTGCTATGCAAGTTAAACTCTGACGAGTAGGAGGTGTGTAATTAGCTTTAAATATCTTCTGTGGTTAGTAATTACCCTCAGAAATCAGTGACACAAGAGAATGTCTTCTTGGAAGGCAAACTTTAAAAGATCTGTTGATTAACAAATGGTATCCTTAGTTCCAGGCATGAAGGTGAGATACTGAGGTCCTCTAAATCTTTCTGTTCAGAGTTAGCTCTTGGTTTATGCTAGATTCTGATCATTGCCGAATGCTGTATACCTTCCACAGGTATTTTATTTGATCTCACCTCTCCAAGGGCCTACTGTGCAGAATGGCAACCTTTTCATTGACTATTTCAAGGCTGGGCCAGGTTCCGTTTCAGTCCGCAGGCATTAAATAGAAGAAGAAGAATGATTTTTGTAGAAACTGAACTGAAAGACATCTCATTGTCGCTGTGATAGATGTCTTAATCAGATTAAGATATTGCTTGAAGGGGTTCATTCACCTTTAAATGTTGCAGATTTGTTTATTCCTAGAGCTAGAGAAATGATGATCACAACTGTCGACTCAGATGAGAGTAAGAATATGTTTCTCAGGTTGAACTTTAGAGTTATTCCCTACCATTTTCAAACAATGAATCAAGACTAGATTCTCTCTTCACAGAGATTTGCAGTAGCCTAACGATCTCTATCTGAAAAGCACTTTTCCTTTTCTAATTTTTCAAGTCGCTATTGGCGCCGATGGAATCGATTCTGCAGACGAAAGTGCCGTGCTGCTGTCAAGTCCAACGTTTTCTACTGGTTGGTGATCTTCCTTGTATTTCTCAACACCCTTACCATTGCCTCTGAACACTACAACCAGCCAGACTGGCTCACTGAGGTTCAAGGTGAGGAGAGTGTGATGGTTCTGTTCATTATGGTCAGCGTTAAGAAAGGGGGCTGTGGGAGGAGCTGATGTGTTAGGCTACACAGTGTAAAAGGAGCATGCATAGCTGCAAGTAGTGCTCTTTCTGAGGAGGATCTTAAACAATACAACAAAACGTCGACCCACATTAGGAAAAGTTTCAGGGAAGACATAAATCCCTCGTTTTTTGCCACAGTGATGGCGTATACCACTGGGTATAGGTGAAATCAGTTGCTTATGCTGAATGAATATCTGCAGCCATTGGATTTCTAATTTATGGATGGCTTCTGGTATCTACAAATTTTCCAGGGTCTTCCCTGAAATTGCATTTATGATAAATTCTGACTACCAGGAAAGAGGCAAAGAGTGATTTTTGAAATTCTCCATTCTGCAGAACAGTTGAATTCTCACTGGAGGTGAGAGCAGCTGAAAGGCTTAATTAAGCAACAGCAGGTAGAACAGCAGCTCTTCTATTCCCACTCCCATCTGCAGTTGACAAGTGTGATGGGAGATTGAGCACGGGCAGGCATATCCCTGCCGCGAAGGTTGTGCGGTTGTGTAATACATCACAGCTGTATCTGCAATACATAAGAACTGCTGTAAGCATCCTTGTAAAACATTTCTGTGGGTGAGATGCCCACACCTTTTAAGTTTGCTCTTTGACCCAAGCTTGGATAAGGTTACTCTTTCAGACTGGTCCCAGAAGGGAGTCCTTGCAGGCAAGGGTCAATAATTAATCTGTGATGATCTTTTGATTAAGTTTCTTTAATCTGTTTCTGTTTGTTTTTCATGAGACACTGCCAATAAAGTGCTGCTAGCTCTTTTCACGGCAGAGATGCTGCTGAAGATGTACAGCCTTGGTCTCCAGGCCTATTTTGTGTCCCTCTTCAACCGCTTTGACTGTTTCATTGTGTGTGGAGGAATCTTGGAAACAATTCTGGTTGAGACGAAGATCATGTCACCACTGGGCATTTCTGTGTTGAGATGTGTTCGGCTATTAAGAATATTTAAAATCACAAGGTACTTTTGCGCTTCTTTCAGAACGTATGAGGGCTGCACGACACGTGTAATTTCAAGTCACTCATGTGGTGCTTTTTTCACTTTTTCTACCATTAATTGGGTAGTGAGAGTGCTAGACAAATGGTCCTCATCTTCTGATGACCGAGGCAGGATGGGGAGGGTTGAACAGACTGGATGTCCCTGATTTGGGTTGGATTGGTGAGAAGTTGGTTCTAGGGGACTGAAGACACTTGATACCATGCTGATTAACCAAAATCTGAGAGGGTAATATGAGTTTGTGCTCTGAATTTCCATGCAAAAGGCGAAGTGAAAACAAAAGAGCAGGTAGCCTTGTGATGTTTTTTGGTGCTTTATGGGTGATAGAGCCTGGAAGTCTGCTGTGAGCCAAAACAACATTTGAATGAGGAGTCCATGCCAGCTCCAGGAGACTCAACTGTGGCCTAAGTGTCAACACAAGCAGCTACAGGCAAAAGGTGTTGCCAGCCTTTTTCCTTCAGAGAAGTCTGGCATGAAGCAGCAGCTCTACAAAGAAGCCAGACTTTTCCAGACTCTAGTCTCTCCTATTTCTGCTTTTCTTTCTTTCTTCCCTCCACAGTGGTGCCTATTAAACAGCTACCCCTTCCTGCAGACATGCACTTCCCAAACATCAGCTTGGTTTTGAAGGAGTTTTTCAGCTTGAGGGAGGTTGTAGGAGACGTCATCTCCTGTCTTACCCAGATTGGAGCTCTTGGAACAAGTCTGCCTATGTGGTCACTCATAGCATAGGGCCTGCCTTTTCCCATGTGAGCGCTGGTCAGCATCTTATATAAAGCTTGACTGAGGCGATGAAAGAGTAAATTTTATTCAGGCTCAGCTTTAAAAATGTCCCTAGAATTGCTGTAAATTCCCCCAAAGGAAATTTCTGACAAATTTGAGATAAAAAACACAGAGCATGAGAAAAACATGACCAGAACTGGAAGACAGTCAAGATGGCAGAGCTGTAAGGCAGAAAAAACAACGGACTTGGACTCCTATGTTGTACAAAATTTACCCTTAAAGCTCCTGAGCCTCAAGTCTCTGGCAGTGTTGATTGTTTTCAGAGTCAAATGGCAGAGACAGAAAATCAGTTTACAGTCATGGAGAGAGTGGCCAAATCAAGCTTGCAACTACTAAAACAGACAAAAAGGTAGTCTTATTTAGACATGAGCACAGGAGAGAGAAAAATGTTCCAATTAACAAGAATTTCCAGCAAGAGATGTCTTTGCCCTCTCAGAAACAGTGAAGATCTCTGGTCCAGAGACTGTTTTTGCTGGATCTTTGGGTCTGAAAGCTATCATCACTGAGTCCCAGGCCTGGTTTCTGAGGAAACCAGTAGCTGTTTCAGGCATTGGGTAATCAGATATACTCAGGGCAATGTACCAACAGCTATAAAAGCATAAGCTTCTACATAGCATGCTGGAGAGGTCATCGTTTTTTCTAGGCATTTCTCCACTCCTACACAAAATATATCTAGCTAGCAGAATTCTCTAGTAGAAAGGAAAATGTTGAGAGAATATCATTAATAGTTTAGGAGGCTTCATCTATTGGAATGCTCAGATATTCCTACAGATTCTGGCAGAGATATACAGTAGGAAACAGCCATCCACAGTTCTAGTTATACTTACCTCCCTTCCGCAGCATATCTGAAATCCAGTTTTGCATAGAAAAAAATATTACCTGGATTACGTCTTGTAGTTTGTACAGGTGTCTATGGGTAAAGCACAGTCAGAGCTGAGGAATAACTCACAATGAATAATATACTAATCAGGTTTTCCCTTCTTTCCTTTTCCTAAAATACTGGCAAGTAGGTTGCAGTAGTTTCAGATTTGTACTTTTTTTAATTGTTTATAATCTTCTGCATGGTTTTTCCCCTCTGTGGGTGAAGCTCACCCTCGTGTGGAAGGCCTTAGCACAAGCTTCCAAAGCTGCACTTCAGGCCCACTCATGTCAGACTGGAGGAGAGAATATTCTGGCATTAAAGCAAAACTTTTACTTCAGACGTTCTCCAGTAAAATACAGTCTTTTCCATTATTCACTCTGCTCTAAACACAGTGACAGTTTAGTGACATTTGCATTATCAATACTGCTGGAAAACACCATCTATGTGAAAAAAATAATATAGAAAGGATACGATCTTGGAAAGGTAGGAAGAATAGTAATGATGATACTGTAATGTTTTATTTCACGTGTATTCATGAGCAGAGATGTGGTCATACAGTGGAGATGGAAATAGTGATAATTGGGAGCATTAAAAAGGCACAAAGCAGGGAAAATTCTCTGGAGAGGGTATGTCAGTAGTTAGCCGAATCGTTATATATTTGTGTGGATTTTCTGTGATAAACACCAAGCACAAATAAATTCTGGCTGCTTTAAGATAATACACTTCTAGGAAAAGCACAAATACAGCTCCCCAGTATAAATGAAAAAGAGTAAAGACACTATCAGATGAACACCACATCATTTCAGAAATCACGTTTAGAATTTCAAGAGCAAACATTTCTTCCAAGATTATAAATGCTCTTCAGAATCATTTTGTCTCGTATATTAGTCTTAATAATTTGGGATTCCACATTGAGGGGCACTGAGGCACCCCTTTGCTGCCCAGAGAATCTAATAATTATCTATCTAGAGGATTTCTGCCTGCTAGGGGCCTGCATTCAGGATATCAGGAAGAGGCTACCAGGTATGATAAGCTGGAGGACCACTCCTGCTCTTTAAAGCTGGGTCACAGGAGGCTGCAACTAGGAAATTACAAAATATTAAAAATGACTTGATATCCCTTGGGAAGATGTTGAAGGGATCAGGAGCACAGCTAGTGTTCTTCTCAGTCCTCTCAGCTGGAGTCTGGGAACTGGGCAGAAGGAATAGACAGACAAGTTGAATGAGTACTTGCGTGGATGGTGTCACACTAAGGGTTTCAAGTACTATGATCTTGGATACACCTTTGAGAGACTGGGCATGTTGACATCAGATGGGATGCAACTGACCATGAGTGGCAAGAATACACTGGGCAGCAAGGTGGCTTGGGTGATCACCAGCGCTTTAAACTAGATTTTATGGAGGAAGAAGACGTACTTCTAAGTGACAGAGAAGAGCCAGGGAATACTGTCACTTCAGGAAGCAGCAGAAGAAAACCTCAGATTTGTCCCAGAGAATTTAGGGAGGGCTCCTTCGAGAAAGTAATACAACCAATAGCCCAATAAAGAATTGATTGGATGGTCGCAGTCAGAAAGTTGTGGTCAACAGCTCTATGTCCAAGTGGAAGTGGGTCAAGAGTGGTGTCCCCCAGGGGTCAGCCTTGGGGCTGGTACTCTTCAACATCTTTATCAGTGACCTAGCCAATGCGATCGAGCACACCCTCAGCAAGTTTGCTGATGACACCAAGATGAGTGGTGCAGTTGATACTACAAAAGGAAGGGCTGCCATCCAAAAGGATCAGAACGGGCTTGAAAAATGGTCCCATAAGAACCTGATGAGATTCAAAAAGGCCAATTGCAAGTTGTTCCACTTGGGTCAAGACAATCCTAGATAGGTATACAAACTGGGAGAAGAACTCATTGAGATGAGCCATGCAGAGAAGATCTTGGGGGTCCTGATGGACAAAACGCTGGATGTGAGCCAGCAGTGTGCACTTTCAGCCTGGAAAGCCAACTGTATCACTAGCTGCATCAGAAGGGTGGCCAGCAGGGAGGTGATTGCCCCACTCTGCTCTGCCCTTGTGAGGCCCCATCTGGAGTGTGGCTTCCAGGCCTGAGGCCTCAAGCACAGGAAAGATGCAGAGCTGTTAAAGTGGATCCAGGGAAGGACCACAAAGATGATCAGAGAGCCGAAGCATCTCTCTGATGAAAAAAGGCTGACAGAGTTGGGCTTGTTTAGCTTACAGAAGAGAAGGCTCCAGGGAGACCTCATTGTGGCCTTCCAGTACTTGACAGGAGGTTATAAACACAAGGGCAACTGACGTTTTATATGGTCTGATAGCATTAGGACAAGGGGGAATGGGTTTCAAATGAAAAGAGGGAAGATTTAGATTAGATATTAGGAGAAAATATTTTACTCAGAGAGCGGTGAGGCCCTGGCACTGCTGCCCAGAGAAGCTGTGGGTGCCCTATCCCTGTAGGCATTCAAGGCCAGGTTGGATGGGGTCCGGGGCAGCCTGAGTTGGTGGGTGGCAGCCCTGCCCACGGCAGTGGGGTTGGAACTGGATTATCTTTAAGGTCCATTCCAATCCAAGCCATTCTGTGATTCTATGTTTAGACAGGCAGCCAGTATAATCTGTTTTATTCTCCCTAATTTTTACAACACTGCACAGAAAATTTTTCTTTGCTGAGAGAACACAAATGATTGTCTTTTAAGACATATTACTTTATTGCTTTCTAAGTCCTTATATTTATTTCTGCATGTTTTGAAGATAAATCAATTTGCTTGCAACAGTTCACTGAAATTCGATATTTCAAACCTAAATCCTGCCACTGTATATGTCACTGCTAACTGTAGGGAGGAGAGGCATGGCACCTTTTTTTGTACCTGCTTTCAAAATGGTTTTATATTGGATGAGCAGTGTGGGAAGCTTTCCGACAAAGAGGCTTCCAGCTGTCACTACTGTTTTAAGCTCTGCATTTGTGATCGCGAGTATCATAAAGCCATAGTGGAAAGCAATGAAGAGGAGAGAGAAGAGAATAAAAGAAGACATTAAGCTCTAATCCAGTTCTGCATTTCATTTCTATGTGAGGTGTTGAACAAACTGTTTAACATCTCTGCATCTTATTTCTCCCTTTTGAAACAAGGATCATAATCATGTACTTCTCACTGGAGTTTTGCAGAACCTCTTTCATTGGTGTTTCAGGGGATGTTAGGAATCACATTCATTTCCATAATGGTCAGAGGAAGCAGCAGTGCTTTCTTTTTTACCTGCCATTATATGCTGCCTGGTCCAAACTCTGATTTCTTCCAGCAGTGCCATGATATTTGTTGTATCTGGTGTGTTTTTTTTCTTTGTAGTATATTAACCAAAGAGGACAGAGTGGTCAGAGAGTCTTTGTTTGGGCTTCTTCTATTCCCAACATAAGGCCCTTTGTTTTAATGAGTAACCCAAGAGGTTTTGACAGAGTGCTTGAATTAGCTCTACAATTGCCTGATGTGGCAGGTGGTAACCTCAGTTCAGGCTTCCGGGAATCTGAGATAAGACCATTGTTACTTCCATATCCTAGTCAAGTCAGTCATTCCTTATCCTTTCCCTTTTCTCTTTCCCCCCCACTTCCTTATTGGTTTGTTTACTTTTCTAATGGTGCTGTATTTCTAGCTAGCACTCAGAGCACAGAAAAAAAGCAGCACCAATCTTATCACCAGGTCATCTCCATTAATTGCTCTGAAGTTGATTAGTTACATAGGAAACTGAATCTCAGATATGGAGCCATTTGTAAGAATTGCAGAGCTGATAGAAGTCTGTGCAGCTGTGCTCTAAGATAGCAAGACACTTAAGCTTAAAGCAAGTCATTGAGTCTGTTCAGATGTGTAACAGCTTTACTGTATGTCTCCTAAGGGCATGAGTGTCCTGACTGACATTGGAGGACTTGGTGATATTCTAGACCCCAACAGTTTCTGTTCTGAGCATGCTAAATTCAGTCCAGTTTCATCAGAAATTATTTTTCCCTTTTCCTGTGTCACTTTCTCTTCCTCCCACAGTGTGAATGTTGTGAACTGTAAGCATAAACACAAACACAGTGAGCTGTTATATTGCACTTTCAATCCAGACATTTGGTGGCACCGAGCCCACAACTTCCGTGCCCTTACCTCTGCTCTGTAATTTTACATTGCTCGTCTCTTTAATTGCAGTTAAACTTTAAAGCACTCTGGTTTTCTCTGAAGTGCTGAAGCTGGGCTGGAGGGAAAACATCACAGTTCTCTTTGAAGCTCAGCACTCAGAGATGAACTAGTTGCTGAACTTCAGAGGACATGGCAGTCCCTCTGCAGGTCACACTGCTAACCTTTGCAAAGTAATTGGGCCACTTGAATATTTGTCTGCCATGGGACAACAAAAGCCTTCTTTTTACACTGGCGTTTGAAAATATTCATTTAAGTAGGATTTTAAGAACCCTTGTCTCCAATGACGGCATTGCCTTCAGAAAAGGCAGGTTTGTATGTAGAATTATCAGACCTCCTCCAAGAAGTGACAATACTAGACATGTCTGACATCCTTCTCAAGTAGAGCTTCTTTCTCTGAGGAAAATACATCTAGAAGTTCAGAGTCTTCTAAGGAGAGAAATGTTCACTGTTGAAACTCTCACTTTGGGAGAAGGGAGTAGAGGATGTTGACCATGGTGTGATCTCGGGTCATGGTGAGAGGCCACAAGAGATGGTGCTCCAGGGAAGACTAGTGACTTAGAGATCACAAACATTGCTGGCTTGCTGACCTGTGCAAGCCACCCAAGATTGTACTCAAAATGAGGTGATTGGAAGATGTCAGCTAATCTTAAACCTAGTCTGAAATCTCAAAAGTGCATACAATAGAAGTGTTCGTGACATACTAAGCAGTAGGATAGAAGTGTTTGAGCTGACACTAGACTGAAGTGGAAGTTGCTTCATTGGCAATGTGGTCAATTCTTAGAAGAAGGCAGCATTTTTCCAGCACACGGCTACCCTGCTGGTTGTCAAGGTGAGCAAGCAAACTGATGTGTTAGAGTAGAACATGCTAGTGACATCACTTTGAATCCTTAAATGGGACCACAGGGGCAAGAAGATCCTATCTCTGCATCATACATCAAGCAGATCTGGGCATAAACCTGGAATGCACTGAGAGCAGATCTTAGCCATCCTCTCTATCTAACGGTAGCTGCTCAAAAAGCAGGAGTCTCAATTGCCTGGTCATAGGTTGTTTGTTCTTTTCTCAGTAGCTGATCTAAGTGGACTTCACCACAATCATATGCAATAAATTTCTGTCAGTCCCAGAGAAAAAAAGAAACATCTGTTGATTTTGGTCACTGTGATCAGCTGGTGCTTTGTTGTCCTAGGGATTCTGGAAATGTCTTGGCCAACTGTATTTGAACCCAGCTCTAAGCTCTTCCAATGTATTCTGCAGCATACCTGAGCAAATATAAAGGGCTTCGTACCCAAAAAAAAACAGTGATAGGGAGCAAAGAAAACTGAGGCCATTAGGGTTGTAGATCTGGAGTCTCCCTTTAAGGGTCCATATAAAACAAGTGTTGCAGTATGTGAAGGACCTTGAGTATCTTCCTCGTTCTCAGTTCCAGAAGGCTTAGCAACCTCTGTC
Organism: Aquila spilogaster; assembly: GCA_024606505.1. Lineage (NCBI taxonomy): Eukaryota > Metazoa > Chordata > Aves > Accipitriformes > Accipitridae > Aquila > Aquila spilogaster. The sequence continues at coordinate 1,499 of JANHGO010007826.1, read as the reverse complement.
TGTGAGTGAGCCCAAGTGCACAATCACACCATATTTTGGACAAGTTTGTATTTGTATCCAAACTGTTTCCCCATCTGCTGCTGCTACTTATTGCAGGCCATTCTCTGGAGTGAGGTATTCTAGCATGCCACAACATCTGTGAGTGCTGTAATGAGGTTGGTTAGAATGTAACTCACTGAAGCGGCAAGAACTAATCACCGTATATTGATATAAGATTTTCAGAGACTTAGATGGAGAGTGCTGCAATAATCTTCTGGGTGTGCACATCGAGTAGGGGTGGAGGGAATGTACACGTGTGGTAGTAAAATTACTCATTAGCTGCAGTAGGTCTCATTATCTTAGGGAAGTACATCAATGATTCACTGCCTAACAGGGTGTTTGGAAATGCCTGCTTATACACAGGAGGCAGCCAGAACCAATATCCTGTGCAGACCACAAGCACCTGTCTTGGACTGGAGACATGTTAACCACTTCTGTTTTCTCCCCCAGATATTGGAACTCCCTGAGTAACCTAGTGGCTTCACTCCTGAATTCAGTCCGCTCCATTGCCTCCCTCCTGCTGCTCCTCTTCCTCTTCATCATCATCTTCTCACTGCTGGGGATGCAGCTCTTTGGGGGCAAGTTTAACTTTGATGAAATGCAGACCAGGAGGAGTACATTCGACAACTTCCCCCAGTCCCTCCTCACTGTGTTTCAGGTAAGAGCATGAGCAGGTCCAGATGGGACTGAGATGTTGTGCTTTAAATGGGGAGAGACAAAGAGTAGGTCCTGCACCCTGCTTCTACAGCCTGGAAGTACCTGAGGCTGTGCACCATTCTAATAGCTGCAGGAGCAAGGCACCGTGCTGCCAGCACAGGGGTGTTCCCTTCCAAAGTGGGGAAAAGTCCTAAAGCCACCAGGGCTTATCAGGGTAGAACATGAGAATGGCCGCTGCCACGTCCCAGGGCCTTGCCTGCAAGCCAGAGCCCATCCCTGCGGCTGTCCTCTCCCCTCCCACAGTACTGGGGAGCAAATATGTGCTCACTGCACCAGTGAAGAAATTAAATAGCTTTCAAGCTGACTGCAGTTTTGAGAGTGCTCAGCCGAGAGCACCAGGATCGTGATTTCACACGCAAGGTGAAGGGAAGTGTCTGGGAGGGCTGTGCTGAGTGCTGTCCTCAGTGCTTTAGATGTGCAGCCTGTCTGAAACAACAGACGTGGGAGGGAAGTGCCAAGGTGAGGTGGGGAGACTTAAACAAAGATGTCTTGGGGCGCCATTTGGGTTCAGCAGTCAGTCTTCAAGGGGACATCTCCATTTTTTTTAACACTTCCAGTGCCTTTTTTGCATTCTCTCATTTTGTTTTTAATTTGCTAAATGGACACGGTCAGAGTTTCCAGCCATCCTGGGGGAGGGGGTGATCTCTAGGATAGCTGATATCTTTCTGTTAATGGGGTTTTCAAATTCTCTGTGTGGTCTAACACTGTATCCCTTATTGGTGGGAATGTGTCATTTAGATCCT